>LQNK01003009.1:23474-52378 GCA_001586405.1 Phoebis sennae | reverse complement strand
GCAACTAGCAGCAGTCGTAACAGTTATCAGAAAACAAGGTTGGATTGCCTACGATGATTCTGACTGATTTGTCATCACAATGAAAAAATAAACATACTAAATGGTCATAACAGCATATTTTGGAGAATAAAATCCCCGACTACTGATTTTCATTAACACCGTAGTAATTGATTTACGGTCCAAAATGCGGAGTATTAAGCTTGTAATAAGTACCATACTCATCGTAACACTGCGCCGAACACCCTCTGTCCCCTGGACATCAGCAGCTCCACAGCGCCCACAGCAACAAGCAGCAACAGCAACGCTATCAGGGCAAGGAGAGCTCGGCATCGCCTGCGACGCTTCTGCCCGCGTGCCAGACGTCTGGAAAGTTCTTCGCTTTTTGCCCCGTCTAGCGTGAAGAGCGCACTAGCGGCCTGGAATAGAAAAGTTAGCTAATTAAAACCTCATTTTTATTTGAGGTAAAACACATTTTTTAAATTCCATGATATATTGAAATTGAAAGTGAAACAATGTGTTTTTATAATAAAAGTAACATACAATTCCATGAAGTACAATTCAAAGTATAATGTATATATTTATAACTATAGCTTCAGAGAGGACCACTTGTCTTTCCTAAGAAATTCTCTAACCTTTATATTACCAGCGATAATATGCCTATCATAATATTTATCTGCTCATCATTGATTTTATTCTCGAATTACTATGTTTATTTTGCTGATAATAATATGTCCTGCAAATACGACGAAAAACCAACATTAAAATTACGTATAAGGCCATTTTGTACATTTAAACTAATAGTCATGGAATTTGTCAATCTTAGAACTCCTATAAAAGTATTTAGAATACGTAGAATTTGATCTGCAGTAATGATATTTCGGGCCGACTCTGACTTTTACAGTGTAAAGTTATTCTTCTTCATTTTATGCATGAGGATATTATGTAAGTATCACTTGTACGGACTGTGAAAGTTCTAATTACCATGTCGATAGACGTTTTTTTATTCTTTATTTATTTAGGGACTTTTATAACAGACTACATGGCTGTCCTAGCGTACCTTAAACTTATTCTAAACATCAGATCTTATTTTGAAACATCTATCGGTAACTTTAAACACTAACGGTTGTTTTCAATAATGTTTCAAAGATTACGGATAGATTGCAATCCGAGATTAAATGACATTTGATTGTCAAAAGTCAGAACAAAGGCTATCCGTCGACAGCATATTGAAATCAAAGTAAGTTCAAATAGATTTGCCTGACTTTAGTAAGCAAAGCAAGGGATAGATGAAATTAAAGGCCGACAAAGCACCTGCGACACTCCTGGTGTTTCAGGTGTTCATGGGCGGCGGTGATCACTTACATCAGGTGAACCACTTGCTCCTTTGCTTGCTCTGCCGTAAAAAAAAAGAGGCCGTTAACCTACTTCCCATAAATTGGCTCTAATAAGAGTCAAAAACGCTCTGCTATATTTTTTTTTAATATCTTTAATATTATAGAGGATTTCGCGCTCTGCAGTATGTCGATAGACTTTATTATTATTTATTTAAATGATTTCGACAACAAATACCTGCTCCAAGGACCAACACCAGGCAATTAGAGTGTTAGCGGTGGAATTAGCAATTTAGCCGCGCACGAAGTATGGAAAACGTGGCTTTGTGTAAGGGCTTATGAACACCCACGGAAAACGCTTAATTAAGAAACTCGTAAAAGAACAATTTACAAGTTCGTCCTTTGAAAGTCGTAAATTTTATTCGTACATTGTCATATATGAAATATTATTACTAAGAAATATTTATGTCTGAATAACCTCCGAAAATACTGTAATGTATAAAAATTTTACAATTTATACGTTACACGTGTATTATTATTTTATAATGTAACGATAAATGACGAAATCCATTCTTTTTTAAGTTTTGTGTTTTGTTGTTTTTCAAAGGAACACTACCCATTAGTTAAAATAATCATGGATTATAGATTGATGAATAAATTAACTAAAATAAAATTAAAAAATAATAATAAGAATAAATAAATTAATTGATTCGTCAAGAAAAAGGTTGTATGTATTAATTTTTATGGATGTAGATAATTTTACAATTCTATTTGTGATGAGCACCTGTATTCTAGTTAAAAACGGTATCTCAGATGTATTCTTCATGCAGTCTTTAGGGCCTCCTCATAACATATTATATTCAATAAATTATGACATGGAAGTGAATATATCCACATTATTCCCGTAATAAAGTGAGAAACAAAAAGCAATTACGAAATCTGTAAATATAATTACATTATTGATCTTCCGTTTCAAAATTTTTACATTTAATAGTTCGTTTGGAAATATCGATACAACATCATATACCTATGAAGTAACGTAGTATTAATTATCCGCTATAATATGCATGTATTGCAACGTTTATCTCCCATTGTTATTAAAATAATTTCCTTCATATAATATATCGTACTTGACCCGTATTCGTATTTTATTACCACTTTACAATCGCAAAGCTTTGTCGATTACATGCTTGATGAGCTCGGCCTATTTGAGAAATATTATGTACCTCAATATTATATTTGCGAAAGATGGTTTTCCTTAATACAATGGCATTATAGAATTACATGCCAGTTTTATCTTTTTTGCTTTATTTTTCCTTTTGTCCTCATTTTGGTTGATAAATTCAAATAGTAATGTTTAAACTTTTGTTTGCTTCAGATATCTAACTGGCCAGTTTCATTAAACAGCAGAAAATTATCAATATAAATTACAAATTATTTTAATTTAACCTTAATGGAATGCGCCCCTGCCCCTATTCCAAAATTACGTATTTTTTAAATTTTTTATACTTTACTAGAAGTTACGTACACTACAATGGCCAGTCTGTCTACATGAGTTCGTGTTATTTTGGACTGCATCCTCTTAACATTGCACAGGATTAAGCCTAGAAATTTTTAAATAAAATATAAATGAGATAACTTTTTAAAATCTAATACCCAACCTCATACTATTCTAGAACTGCGAACTTAATAATGTGGCCTAATTTTTTTTAATCTTTTTTTATGTTTCAACGGGCAAGCGAAGCATGCGGTTCAACTGATGTTAGGTAACCGACCGCAGTTCATGAACATTTACAACATAAAAGTGTAGCAGATGCCTTGCTGGCTTGAAGGAAGAGAAGGAGATAAGGAGATGATGATGGGAAATCGGGAGAGAAATAAAGACGAGCTGAACCGTGCGTCTACGCTCTTTTAATATTAGTTTAGACAATTTTTACAAAAAAGTGTTTGATATCAATATTTTTAATATTGATTGCACACGGAATTGATTTTGTCACATTTTTAAAGTAATAATAAATTATTTTCTTATTAATTCACAGCTACCGTTCGAAATTAATCACAAATCAAATTGATAAATTGCACCAAGATCCGCTCGTAATTGCCTCACATCCACACATCGAATCTTGTACTGACGGAAATTAATCATAGCGCTAATAGAATAGGAAACAATTATGAATTTATGATGTGAAATAATCCGTTAAATAGGTGTTGAAATATATTTTTTCATTGGTCGTAATATTTATAGCATGTTATGAGAAATATTTTTGGGCTAAAATACTACGGACGTCTAATTGCATCTATGTATTTGTTCATTTCCCGTATAAACAAGGAGATTATCATTTAGGGTCGATTTTTTTTATTATAATATGATCTATAACAAGGAAAGAGGTACATATCTATGCACATTTTATATTCTTAGTCGTAATAATATTATTAATGCGATAACGTTCCATCGCAGTATAAATATGTGAGTCTCATGATCTCAACAACAATCGAACAAATTTTCATGCAGCTTCATCAATGGACATCATATTGCATGATAAAAGGTATAATATTTATTTATACTATTCTCTACACTAATATCATAAAGAGGAAAACTTTGTTTGTTTGGTTGTAATAAATAGGCTCAAAAAATACTGGACCGATTTTAGTAATTCTTTCACCACTCGAAAACTACATTATCCACCAGTAACATAGGTTATATTTTATAAACTATATATATATAACATAATGCTACAGGAGCGAAGCTGCGCGGATCAGCTAGTTTATAATAAACACAGTGTTATTCATAGACGGCACACAGACATGTTAACTGTAAGATACTTGTTCCCACGCATGCAAGTACCAAAAAATAAAAAAATGAACATCATCGTATACTAAATGACTATAAAGAATCGTGTCGTGGAATCGCACCTTAAAATCACAAATATCTGCAAAATAGAACAATGTCACGAAGCCTCGGGTTAAATTATAATTGACGTGATTACTAAATTGATCGTACCCACATATCATTGTCAACCGCAAGGTAAGAAGTAATTGTTAACTTCTATTGAGATTATTGAGTATCTGACCCAAGTCTGTAGGGCTTCAGGCTAGCTCATTTTGTAAGATATTAACAATCGTTACATTTTGAATTTTGATATTACTTTGAGCAATGTCAATTGTAATTACAGCAACATTTAGTATTTTATTCCTATAAAATAATTAAGAACGCGAACGAATACATACGCTTTGATGTAAAATTTGAAAATATACTTAAACAAAACAAGACTTTAAAGGGAATTGATTTGGGGTACCTTGTAAGTATTTTTTCTTAAGTCTCTTTCTTTGTCATAACTTTAACTCAGCTACGACTCTACCATTAACTGTTTATTTTACAAGACTAGCTTAGCTCGTGGTTAACTACGCGGTTTCACCCGCGTATATATTTCCTATTCCCGTAGGATTTTCGAAATAAAAACTATCCAATGTCATTCCTGGGGTTTCAAAACATCTCTGTACAAAATTTCATCCAAATCGGTCCTATAGTTTCGAATTAACAATGGACATATGATTTTAATTAAAAAAGTTTATTTTTAATTTGTGTGCGCCACAGATTTTAAATGAATAACCAAATCTTAAAAATGAAATATCCAAATATAGCAACGGATATAACGCAACAACGTCAATTTGTAATATGCATTTCCGTTAACAATTACATTTAATATTAATTATTGGCTGCATACCTCGAGCATACAATAATAATTTCAACAAGGTGAACTTTGATAATAAATTGATATTTTGAAATTGTATTAAATTTAATATTTTGAGTTTGTATTCTTTTACGTATTATGATTATATTCAGTCATCCGATTTTGAAATCTTGACATTATCTTACGATTTTAATGATTACAATGGATGAAATATATTTTTCTAACCTAAAAAACTGTAGTAAGTTTATGATGGAAAATTAAACATGAGACAACTACCCTATCGTGATTTCTATGCTTCGATATTTTATGTTATCTTTAGGATATAAACGTCTTTATCGACAGGGTAATGCTAGTGTGATTAGGTACCTTAGCTTGGTCTATCACAGGGAAGGGGAAGAAGGAGGAGGAGGCGAAGGAGGCGAAGAAGGAGGAGGAGGGGAAGGAGGGGGGGAAGGAGGAGCATTTATAAAGACGTTCAACCGGTATAATTCTTTTTTCTCCCATTTTCCCTCATATTCCTTGCCTATTTGCTTCAATAATCTCACTAAAAATAAAAACAAAAATCTTCACTCAACTCTGCTTACTAAAAGTTGGCATTGCATTTGTGGCATTCAATGGTTGCTGATGTTCATTGTTTTATTTTTGGAATATTATTTTACGTCTTCTTTCTTTTAGTTTTGGCCCTCGGATTATTTGCTATGGGTTAAAAATTTTGATTTTCTAAGTAAGCTTATTTTACCTGATATTACAATGGGACACGGTGGAGTCGAAGCTACTCCCACTTAAAATATACACGAACTGTGTATATTTTAAGTGGGTGTGTGTGTATATTTGTGTGTGTGTATATTTTACACAGTTCCATTTCATAATTTCTGAATCTTATAGACTTAAATGAAACCATAGGACATTCTTGTATCTCGATACTTTCAAAACCGCTAAACAATTTCAACTCTGCATACAAATTCTTAAAAGGCTTCGGTATAAGCTTACAAATTTTATATCCTTACAGTAAATCTGGCTAAGCCATTGAAACTTGATTAACCTTTTGTATTTACTCAAATAACAACTTTAAACCTCGTTTTTAGCGCATCGAGTGAAACATTGAAAAGCCCTGGAACTGAGGACTGTTTCTTTATTATAATTATATAAAATCGTCACCAGAGAAGATTTTAAAACACGTTAATTTATTTTTAATCACGACGTTTCTGTACATTAAATATTTTTTTGGAGAGACCTAAACTTTAAAACAACGATTAGTTAAAATTTTTGCTGTTCTTGTGTCACTACGTGCATCAAGCATGTAAACATCAATTGGGAAATTTTGACCATATTGATATAGTCCATATATGGAATAGACCAATATTAGGTTCCCATTTTTAATGTAATTTTTAGGGTGGCTTTCAATTTAAGTAAGGTATCATTCAATAGGTCTTTAGAGATTTTTCAATAGAATTTTTGCTAACACAAATAGTTGACGAGATATGCGCTTGTAAAGTTTTAAAATATATCATACCGTCTCTATTTCAAAAATAACGAAATGCGAAACTGCGACTGGATAGCTAGTTTTTAAATAAACAAAAAATTCAAATGTGTGCGTCACAACTACATGCACACGTAACACGGTAGCGCAACAAAATTAATAGTGTCATGTATCCAGTTTTACAAGTTGAATTATTTCTCAAATCTGCTAACAGTCGCGTAGAATCCATCAAATTAATGAGTGATTTCAACATGGTTTTATGTCAAAAGCGGTTGAGCTTTCGTAATAATTCTACCATCATAAACTTTTTGTCATATTTGGAAAACAATGGACTTGGCCGCTACGGAATTAAGCACTTTAAAAAACGAATACCAAATTAATTATTTCCATGAATATTCCGTGACATTATTTTCTACAAGTATTGTTCATTTTGAATGTACTCTACAAATATGTAAATAACAAGCTATTTAACTTATGAATTTATTAAGTTTTTACTTTTGGTAGAAAGTTATGCACGGGTCATCAAAATAGGTACAGATATTATGTCAAAAACTTTTATGAACATCTTGTATTATCCAACATTAACCAAAACCTTTTATTAATATTTTAAAATTGGTTTTTCAAAATAACGTAGCGTCAAGATTAAAAAGAAATTCTCTGCATAATTGCTCTAACAATAAATGCAACCATTCAATAATAACTATTTGCCAAAAATAGAACCGACTTGCACAAAAAATAGGAATGTTTACACTTGAAGCTTTTTTTTGTAAGTTATGTCCATGACCTAGTTAATAAAAAGACGGCAATTACATATTTCTAATTACTTGATGTACCAACATATCTATACCAGGTTAATGTATTTTAATAAATTTTACTACCAATAAAAATATTTACGTTAGAACAAAGTTCAAATAGTTACGACTGAACCTCAATTACTACCAAAGTAAATACAATAAACAATGTAGCTTCGTGTAAATAAACCAAAAGTTATACACTACTTTATCATTCAATAAATCTTAATTTTAATGTGCACCTCAATGTTACCCCAGTAATGACTGTCGTAAGTTTTACTTTATCCAAAATTAACAATTATAATCGACAGTCATAAAATTAAAAACCCATTAAAAGAATATATTTTTTCTTTACCAACATAATACCACGTGATTTCATAATATCGGCTATGATCACAGGCGCCAACGCACTATAAAAATGACCTACTGTATCGATTTATTAATTGTATCGGTAATTAGTAACATACAAAAAAGGAACCAAAAATTTTAAGCTAACATTTAAAAGTGGTTGTATAGGACAGCGAGTTAATAAATATCATTATTATGTTTAATGCAATCTTAACACAGGTTCTTTCAGATCATTAATAACAAAATCCAACAAATCTGCATTTAGTAGCCCAAAATATTCCAAGCGCTGGTCATTTCGAGGTTGTTGGTATTTTACAAGAATTTCATTGCGACATCATTATTGGCACAAACGAATTTTAATGTTATTCGAGTGGCAACTAGTAAATACATTGATTATGAGAACCTGTATAACTAACATTATAAAGTTATCTGCATTTGTACAGATAATAAATCTTAACGATGTTTGCTTTGCCGCCTTTTTCATTTATCATGGAGGCAAAAAATATTCTGACAGCATTAATTAATTTAATAAATCCATTATCACGTACGATAATTTAGAAAAAATGTGTTTAGTTAACGCAGTTTACGAAATCAACATTCTAATGTACGATCCACATTAACTTAAAGGTTAGTTAAGAAATTAAATAAAAAATCTAATCTAAGAATTAACAACTCAACCTGAGTTGTAGTCAACTAAAGATTCCGACACATAAATGTGTGTAAGAGTTTTTATATAATGTCTATCCAAGAGAAGAAAGATTAAGAACATTTGAGTACTAAAGTATGATTTAATTTCAATAAATTTCAAAAAAGAATAATAATCACCCATATTCACAAAGCATCCTAGGAGTTCTTGCAACGCAAAGGGTCCTATTAACCTATTCAGAGACGATACTTGAGTGGTGGTTCGTAACTTGGGGTTTAAATTAAGCCTCATTGTTTTTGAATTGAAGACTCGCTCATTAGAACGAATAGATCAATTTCTTACTATTACTACTTTACAAGAATTGTTTGTAAATACGATTGTCACTAAAACGCGTATTTCGTTGTTCACGTGGCTTTAATTAAGCAACTACTTCACAGATATCATCTTAATTCACGTAGCGCGATAAAACGGTTATTTACGGTTTCATTTTAAAGGGAGGAAGGATTTCCATTCACTCGTAATTATGCGCTGGACCATATTATTATTGAGCAATTGAATTTGACCCGTCATTACATTCAAATCATAGCCGTTATATTTCGTTCGCAATTCAAAATGCCTTTGCTCAATTGTGCAAAATTCATTGCAAATATTTACTTTTATTTTCAATTATCTTCAATTATTTTTATTACTGAGATTATAGCTCTATTTAAAGGTAGTAGCATTATTATTCAATTTTATAAGTTTAGAGAAGAAGAAAATGAAAAGACCATTAAAGATTTCACTTTCGTTTGATATAAATTTTGTATCAGATCCATAAAGTACAAGATTAAAGTTTTCAAATACACAAAGAATAAACCCGATATCTACTCAATAGTTATTAAATTCAATAGCTTATTTAGAGACAGATATCAAATATTATTTGCTACTTATCTTAATTCTGACATCGTAAATTAAATTAGTAAATATTACTCCGTTGTGCGGATTCGTGCATTACCTTCATGAAAGATTTATAACTGCATACAACTGATCATAAACAAAGCAATCCAAACAATTTCAAGCGAGATTGATTTATGCATGTCATTGGGACTCACCAGGGCCCTTCATTAGGGCCGCTACTTTATATATTTTATGGACATGTGTATATCACTATATCGTTATGCCTAACTTTACGTGCCAATAGTTTTACGTATCATAAAATTAAATGCTTTATCGGATTTAATATTAAATTATCCATTATTATAATATCAACTTAATAAGCAAAATGAGTCTTGGAACTACAATTTACAATTTATAAGTGTTCCATAAAATTATTAGTGCACTTAATGCATAACATTATATTCTCTCGACATCATTTTCTGCTGAAGCTTTCAACGTCTCGGAATCATATGTTATTATGATCATGCTACAACTTTTAATCAACTAATCACTAAATGCTATTTGTAAACATTAATAAAGATGTTCACAGCTATGTCCTCCATCATGTAAACGCAAATTACTGATCGTAAAGCTATTGTTTAAGATTGGGTAACACCAGTTCCGTTGTGGCCGCAGCATCCGTTCTATGTCCTTCAAGCATTTTGTCATACATTCGCTTCTTCTTAGCTTACCAATTTACTGCGATCATTTGTAGCTATTATCCATATTTCACAATGTATTGCATGTTAAGTTGTAATGGCTGTGCATTAACGTTTTGTTTATAGCCTCATTTGTATCTGCGTGTGTTTTCATATATCTGTTAGCTTTCATGTTACTCGCACCCAATATTTTAGGGAGTCGACTGAAAAACAGCGTTGTTTTGCTAACAAGCAGATGTTGGATCATCACCCTTGTCATGTATTTTTATTTTATTTTGTTTTTATTTTAATATACATAGTTTACTGCCTAAAATTGTGTGATTTGAGGTCATTAAAATTATTTTATTTTATTTTGTACTAGCTACTGCTTGCGGCGTTACTCGCTTGAAGTTCGGTGCTAATGGATCATTTTATAACAACAATATTTCCAAATCAATAAAGGAAAAACGTTTAAATAGAAAGCAGTTTCAAAATCTTCCGCATGTAAATTTACACAATACTAATTAGTAAGTATATTAGCCCATTGTAGGACCCACAATGAAAATCCCAAAATAAGTTAAAATTGAGTACGAGAAATTATGCGAGGTGCCAAGGATGAAAGTGCTGTAATCAATTATGCATTTAAAGCTCAATTGATTTATCACACATACGTAAAGTGAAAAAATTGCAAAGTACTGTCCCGTACATAATATGTGCAATTAAATTTAATTTGAAGCACCTCTTTACCTTAATTACATTACACACAATGAAGAAATGTCAAGAAATATCGGCAATGCTATAATAAGAAAAAAGTGGTCAAAATTTATGGCCCTTAAAAAAATTAAAACTGAGAAAATATGTATAATAATAAACTTTACCGGTTTTCCAAAACCCCAGTCCTTTACAATAAGGGTAATTTTTTAAGGTTCTAAAAATAAAAGAACGATTATTGTTATAAATGATGACTTTTTAATACTTTATATTCCGGAAATCTCACGGGAACGGGAAATTTACGCGGGTTTAGCTACGGGCATCAGCTAATATAGCTTTAAAGCGACTGTTACGCCAGAAGGGATAACTTCAATCTAAGAACACTTTTAAAGACAAAATATTCCATGATTTTAGAGAGATAAAGACAAAATATTCCGTGGACGACAGTACGGATTTGTGGCATGTCGTAAGGCCCCGCGGCAAGGCAGCTCGCGGTCGCCGTGTTACAGACACAGCCGATCATTAATTAATTAGCCATAATCATTGCACTAGACCCATTCTAGACTAGACTTTTTTTATTAATTCTAGACTTTAATAAATTCACTTTAAATGTGACGTTCTGTTAAGTGCAGCTTTGAAAAAATGCCGTTGATGACAGTTAGGAGATAGGTCGGTACAGAAGTTGAGTTGGATTGGACTTAATTTTTATATCGGCTGTCGTAGTTAATTTTACTTTAAGTTTGGTTTGGATAGGTTGGTGTGGAAAAGGTGCTCGTATCTTGTTATTTGATTTGTTGTCTACGCTAATATTATAAACAGGGAAACTTTTTTTGTTTATTTGTTTGTTTGGTTGTAATGAATAAGCTCAAAAACTACTGGACCGATTTTAAACATTCTTTCTCCATTCGAAAGCTACATTATCCACGAGTAACATATTATGCTATATTTTTATAGGCTATATATAACATTATGCTATGGGAACATTTAAAGAATTAGAGGAACATCAAGAAAATTCTTGAAAGCTAATCAGAAACTGGTGACTCTCGAACTACCACTGGTCTGAAGTGGTCCGAGATATCATGTCGGTAAACGATGTCTATATCTGCGGTACTCGACACGCTCGTATGGAGATTGTATTCTATACGGAACGGTTTAGCGTGTCGCAACGCCCCGCGGCAAGGCAGCCCGCGGTCGTTTCGGTCACATGCTGATCATTAATTAATTAGGCTTAATCATTGCACTAGACACATTCTAGTTATTCACTTGAATTGTAACACGTACTACTTTCAAGCAATGAGAGTGTGTGACGTCACAGCTATTTGGATAAGTGATTTATATATAGAATATCGTTTAAATTTAATTTTATATTGGCAATGTAAATGCATATTTTGCCCGACTTAAAACAAAGTTATAAATCTGCTTGTCAAATATTGCATAATTGTACTCTTCTTTAAAAAGTTAAGTGCTTGTGTTCCATTAGATATCTCCTGCCAGACTTATTTGTTCAAAATATTATTCAGCATATTAGTAAATAGCATATTATACATATTATTATTTTATAATTTGCCAAAGAATACCAAAAAAATCTATAAATTAATGATACAATATGTATTTTTGAGCAAAAAGCTAATGATATGTTCTTACAAAGAAGATCCATGCTCTTGAGCTGAATTAAAATTATTCTATTCAATATAACTCCAATTACAATTTAACCAACACAAAATATAAAACCTCTTTTTGTTTGGTTAAACTTATAATCAGATAAAGCCGTCATTATAGATTCAACAACCTTTAAAATTATGACATAACTTACGGTAATTCTAACATCAAAAACAAAATTTAATTATAGGTTACCAGATAAAAAAATTAGGTCAAAATATTTAAATACTTAAGTACTGGCAATAGTGCAATAATTTAGGTTTAAATAGGGTCCCTAGACTGTTAACAACGTAATATTTCATCGTTAATTGTACAACATCGATTAATCGATACAGAACAATAGCGATACGATCTCGATTAATGATTAATGATACAATATTTTATTGTTTATTAAGTTATTGCCGTAGGTGTTAAAACATAAATAAGACTGTTAATTAGTGTTGGATACAGGTGAGAATTTATTAGGTCTGTTTATGGGTTTTTAAACATTTCCTTAATGAAGCCGAACAAACTCAATTTATACAAATGAATGACTAAGTACTTGATAAATATTATATGGAATGTCAAGGTATAAAGGGAGCAATGGATAGGATATAACACGGTAAAAGGTGGTTAGGAAAGGTAAGGGGAAGGAAATTTTCATATATTTACTGTTAATAACAACAATAATGTCAGATGAGATACGAAATATGTTAAAACGACATAAAACGTACTGTATATTGTTGCAAGCGGAGATGTTCTCAAAATAAAGATCCAACATGTATGACATTATTTATGAAATCAAATAAATTATGACAAAAGTGTAGCATTGCAATAATAAGACAATAATAATAAACTCTGCTATACATAGACTCAAAGTTTCCTTTTTTAAATAAATAGTATTAAATTCATGTTTGATAGAAGATGAATTCAACAATTTTTCAAGAACTACTTAAGTCTAAAATTTGTATTTTAAACGAGCATTAACCACTGCTTTAAAATGATTTAACATATCTAAAGTGAAGTTAAAGCAACTACCCATAAAATAAATTTCCATCGGAAAATGTATTTGCTTTGTAAAATAAAAGCGCACATCATTTGTTTAAGGTTGGCGCGTTCAACTACCTTCGCATTTTAAATATGAACCGTATTGCATTGTAATAAGAGCTAAAAACAAAAGTAAGTGAATAATTGATATGCAAAACATTGTTTGGGTTGCCACATACTGCTCTTGAACTAGATTTGCCCGCAAATGTAGTGGAAAGGTTTAGTTATCGTTGGGTAATTTTATTAGGGCATTTTTTACTTCTTAAACAACACCATACCACTGATTATTACAAAAAATATATGTGATAAACAGATGATATAAATATTTATAATAATAAACAAAAGTTTACATCAAAATTGTTTAGCCTATACGCTGTTGGTTGTGCCAATTAATAATAAAAAAAGTATCCCACCTTTTCAAAAGATATTAAGTATTAAGTATTTATAATTTTTTTTGCAAAATATTATTAACATTGATTTAAAAGATACTACTAGGTTAAACCGTTAAAAATATATTCGTAAAATATAATCTTTATCTTGGATGCAGGTAATAAAGATTGCATCTTCGTGGAAGTAGCAAATTACGTTGTCTAGGTTTTAGTTTTGCAATTATTGCGCCATTTTTAAGAAGTTTACAAATCTTGACGACCCTATTGGCGCAGTGGATATGACAGTATCTAATACACTGGAGGGTGTGGGTTTCAATCCCCAGGACCAGAAAATGATTATGTGGTGAACATTGAATTTTTTCGACTGGGTGTTATCTTTAGTTACATATTATTGTATTAACAATAAACATATATGTTTAAGTATGTCTATAAGTTGTCTAGTTTTCATAGTACAAGCTTTGCTAAGTTTGGGACAGGTCGATCGCTAGGCCCCTGGACCTCTGTAACGCTGGGCATATACAAAGGCAATAGGACATTCTCACACTGTCTATTGATTAAAATGACTCACCAATAACGACATGCCCGTGCTCTTGGGCATCATAGTGACGTCACCAGGCCGCACACCAGGGCCGCAGTACGGTAACGAAGGTCCTCGGTTGGGGACGCTGGGCTCATGCAGAGCCAGCAAGGCCGCGTGGAGACGAGCCCTTGCTGCGCTCATTCCCCCTGCACCGCGAACTGCCGCTTCCACTACTTGGTTCACGTCTTTCTCCCAGCTGAATATAAAAGATGCTCCGTGAGTATGAATAACCTCCTCCTTTTTTTTTGAAAGTCGGTTAACCGATACCATAAATAATCCTTCTTGGATATAAAAATTATTAAGTAGTAATTCATCAACAAGCCTTTAGTAAGTATATCATGAAATGTATATTAATTAGTCACAAATATACTACTGCTAAGTATATGAAAAGAAAAAATCAATTTTTATTTTCATTAAATTTAGAAAAAGGAATAAATACATTACAACTTATTATGGTATTTTATACCGCATAATTAATGGTGATCTAATGACTTAACGTTCAATATTAATATTCGTTTTACCAAAACGTATAGCATACCGACATCCCTCAAAACAGGAGCGAATATGCTACTTCAAGCTTCTAGACAAGGTGTATGCTGGGCTATTGATATCATAGGGCCCTGAGATCCATGATTGTCGTCTACTCCAGGCCGTAACACGTTTAAATTAAAATCAAATATAAATATATATATCATACCGACATTCCCCCAAACAGGAGCAAATATCCTCATTCAAGTTTCTAGACAACATACTATAATTATAATTTCTCCTTGTCTCTCGATTTTGGAGGGCTATGAAGTCCATGCTGGTCCGCCACTCCGGGCCGTAACATAACATTTAAATTTAAATCAAAAAGATATATCATACCGAAATCCCCCCAAACAGGAGCAAATATCCTCATTCAAGTTTTGGCGGACATTGAGGTCCATGCTGGTCCGCCACTCCGGGCCGTAAAATAACATTTAAATTAGAATCACATAGATATAGCATACCGACATCCCCCCAAACAGGAGCGAATATCCTCCTTCAAGCTTCTAGACAAGGTGTATGTTGGGCTATTTATATTGTAGGGCTTTGAGATCCATCATTGTCGTCTATTCCAGGCCGCAACATAACGTTTAAATTAAAAGATTAAAATCAAATACATATAGCATACCGACATCCCCCCAAACAGGAGCGAATATCCTCCTTCAGGCTTCTAGACAAGGTACACGGTGGGCTGTCGGAGTCGGACGGGCTCTGAGATCCAAGTTTGTCGTCCGGCGGCTCCGGGCCGAACTGCTCGCTCTTTGGTAAGGTTGGGGACACCCGTCCGTGGCTGCCCGCACCGCTGCCGTAGCCTGACAAGAATAATTTTACACTATGACTATATAGTCATACATATACACGAGAATAATTTTACACTATGACTATATTCACAAGAATAGTTTTACACTATGACTATATTCACAAGAATAATTTAACACTATGACTACGAAAAACACCCGGTATTTTTCTATGCGGTCTTGAAAAAATGGAGGATATAAAGTGGCATGGAAGCTGGTATAGATATAAATTTAAAATCTATGATATTTTTGAAGAATCGAATATCCAAATTATATAAAACTGTACACTACGACGCGAGTTGTAATAGCATACATAAAATAAATAAAGTATCTAGTAGGAATAGCCTACTAGATACTTTACTTATTTTATGTATTTTAATTTTAATGATATCAATATGAATGACTGAATGGAAATAAATAATTGTGATGAATCACTACATAGTATAAAACAAAGTCGCTTTTTCTGTCATGTGTCATGTTGTATGTCCCTATGAACGCTCAAATCTTTAAAACTACGCAACGGATTTTGATGCGGTTTTTTTTAATAGATAGAGTAACTCATGAGGAAGGTTTTTATGTATAATATCATCCATTAAACCCGTGCGAAGCCGGGGCGGGTCGCTAGTATATAATAATTGAATGCTATATTAAAAAAAATAGCTCACATATTCCCTTATTTCTCAAAATTGCATAAATAAACACCAGCAATGCTATATTTCTAACATAATTTATGTGTGACTATGTGTCGCAAATAGCTTACGTAAAATCCAAAAAAATATATCCCGCGACGCTTGATACAGCTATACATATTATATGGAAATAATGACGTACGAGAATTTTCTAAATTGGTATAAACTTATTAGTGTTATCACATTTTTCCAAACAGTAGGAAGTGTGTGTTTATAGCATGAAAACAATTAATTAAATGCAAGAAGCAATAAAAAGCGAGATGACAGACGTCAGACTTTCTCTCCCGATAAACTTCATATAAATTTTATCGTATATAATTAGATATTATATAAATGCGTGACTCGTATTTATGAGGTACTCTTATAATGTAAAAGTGTTCTAATCCTACTAATTTCCAAAAAAATAATTTTGTGTACGTCCGCACCGAACCTACTGAGTACTGATAGGAAAATGATGAAATTTCGTATACAGATAGGTTATTAGCTGAATTAAGTTAAAGAATACCTTTTATTGATCATAATACCCAATATTTAACGAGAGCGTAGCCGCGAGCAGAAGTAGCTTGTCATATATATTATGAAAATTTGTGTGTCATTTACGCCGCAAATACTAAACGGATTTTGATGAAATTGTATATACAAATTGCCTTTTAGCTGGATTAGGTGATAAGGTAACTTTGATTCGTCTATAGACCCTGAATATTACTCAATCGAAGAGACGGGTAAGCAAGAAAAGTAATTTCAATAAATACAAAATAATAGATAGATATGATCCTAACATTGTCTACCTGAGGATGTGGAGGGCGCTCGCCTCGGAGTGCGAGGCTCCTCAGCCCTCTCCCCTCCATCGTCCACCTCAAGGGAGTCCACAATTATGACTACCTCTTGTTCCTCCTCCTCGGTGTATAGGGGATTTGATCTGAAAGGAAAAGCTTTATAAATTTTCCGAAATTGACGACGAAAATAGCACCATTTCATTAAATTCTATACTAGAATTTTCTTTGTAAATCCCTAGAAGGTTCATTTTTTCGACATAAACGTTAATATTCTTCTCTGTACTCACAATGTATGCAAAATTATTAAATTCGGATTTTTAAACCAGTGAGAAGTCCTAAAAATTATTCCACCTCTATGTTTATGAAAATTTAAATAACTTTCAAATATTTGTATTTGAAGGACAGAACATTTTCCACAATAACATCTAAACTTATATGCAATATTTACTTTAGTTATTGAGTAATTTGTTAACGACAAGTTGGACATACAACTATTGGGCAAGTATGCCGAACAATGCTGAAAAGAAACACCAATAAGTGGTGACCCACTTGAAAATTATGTAAAAATCTTCTAAAACACATTCAGAACAGTTATTTTTGAATAAAGTAATTACCTTTCAGAATACGAAATATGTAAACAGACACATAAAAACCAAATCGATGTATATAAAGTGTAAATATAAGATCTATACTAAGTATAATTCATATCCACATGTGTTTAGCGACTCATACGTATGTGTTAGAATTACAAACATCAAAACGTTTAAATTTCCGAACAAAATTTTACGTCTATACTAATATTAAAAGAAGGAAACATTTGTATTTTTGTATGTAGCGTTTTCATGCAAAAGTTACTGAACCGATTCACTGAGTGACATATACGACATACTGAGTGGCTACATTATAAGCTAAACGTCTGCGCAGAACAGCTAGTCTATAATATTACTAGGTGCGACCTGCAGTTTTGACAGTTCATAGTCATCATGAAATCACCTATCAAAATTATTTCTAGTTATTAAAAGAAAAATCAGTCCGTTCCCAAACAAGCAAACTTTTCGCTTCAAAATGTTAATAAAACATCAGAATTATTCACGACCATCTTCCACAGCAGACCAGCATAAAGAGGCCTATCTCCTACACTCCATAAATCATCGTGCTTCCAAACCTGCAAGACTCCTCAAAGAATACAAATGGCGCCGTCCAATCATTGCATGTCATTCACCTTTAACCCACTCAATACAAACAATAGAATGTACTTACTAATGTGGTAACCGACCCTCGGGGGATTATGCAAACCATTTTCTGATGGACCGGTTGGTAAAACCTTTACTTTCGTCTGGTATTCAAAGGAACAAGATATGAAAAGAAATTAAATGACAAAGGATCACGAAAGTAAATATAAGCGACGCTACAAATTTTATTATTAAGAGAGTCAAGCCTCTTTATAAGTCGGTTACTACTTAGCTTAGCCTAGTATAGTGTTTTATTATCTGTGGCTTAGCGATGCCTAATTAAACAACTTTTCAATATTTAGATATACTGCAAAAAATACGAAGGAACGGAAGTAAATAGTGCTATATTTACTTTCTTTCTTCATACAATTTTATAAAGCTTTAAAAAATTGTATATATCGATACTTTTTATGCAACAATTCCTTTATCCAGATTTCTTTTTGGGACTTTAGGTGCATTGATACTTCAACAAATATAGTCTAAAAGGAGGCTTTTAAACCAAGAATTTGTACATTCAATGTACACAATTCACATCGAATTGATGTAAGAAGACTCTAAACTCACAATTATTTGCGGCTGGCAGAACGCATCAATGAATCAACAGAATGACTTCCTTCTCCAACCGAACAAACAGCATTGTTTGTTTTATTACCTTTCTTTGTTTACAAATTACGATGAAAGCGTATCCTATTGAATTAATTTAAGCTTTGATATAAATTCAATAGAAAATGAAAGATAACAAAGATGTCAAACGTAAAACGATACCAAATCGTAAAGGCAAAAACCAAATTAAAGTCAATTTGTCAAATTGATCTATCCTATAAATAATCATTTAAATCGGCAATAAGATCATGGCATATGAATTCTTTTATAATTAAAAACGCAAGCCAAAATGATTCGACATCACTGACAATTTCTCTACTTCCTATATCAAATTACACGTCATTAACAATACATGGGCGCACTTTTTACGCCGTAGGGCAAAGTTATCTGATGGATCTGATGTACAATACCATTGCCGATACATGAAAGGTCGTCCTCTCACCATCACCCACGGGTCACGAGTCACGACGACGTTTGTCACGCTATGTAATACAAAGCACCGGCTTGGGTGATGAATACCAATGCGAAACTGCATATTTTCGCGAAATATGCCAGGTGTCAGACATCGATTACATTAGCTATTGCACGATATCTGACAGTTTGTATACAATCTGCACTTTAATGTCGAGTTTAAGAATAAAAGAATTAATTAACTCTGGTCTGCTATAAATATCTATAAGTAGGCCTACCGTAATTACAAAGAGTCAAACCGGGACGCAGAAGAGAAAGAGGCTCATTTTCATTTTGCTTTTCGCTTAATTTGTGTTTTTCATGTTTGAAATGCAATCAAAATTATTGGGTATCGGTATAATAACAGGGATCTCAGACCGGGACTATCCCGGTCAAACTGAGACGTATGGTAAGCCTATCTATAAGCATAGTAACATATATACGAAAAATACAGAGATATTAGATACCTAATTAGGTATTAAAAAAAAACCTTTTATTTCCAAACTATATAATTACAGCTATATAATATTAAAGCAGTGGCCCCCTGTACTAGATGATTAATCTGTATTACGGTTCAAATCTTTTCTTTGTATAATATTAGTATAGATCAGTTATTCCCAAAGTGGTCTATATCAACCCATAGGGGTTTATGACTGCCTGCAAGAGTTCTACGTCGCAAAAAAAAACACTGAATCAGATAAGGGGGTCTACCCACGGAAAAACATGGCAAGGGGTCTACGACACAAAAACGTTTGTGGAACTCTGGTATAGATTACACAGGACAACACAAAATTTGACTTTGATTTCAGAGAAAATCATAAAATAAACTTTAGGACAAAAAACTCATTTTTTTGTAGTGTCGAGTTATCATTACGTAGTTTACCTGAGTACGGGCGGCATGTCATCGAGCGCTCGCAGCGGGTGCGGGGCGTGCGCCGGCGCGGTCGCGGCGGGTTCGCGCCGCCCGCACGCGCACGCCTCGCTCGCGCGTCGCCCTCCACCCTACAACAAATGTTTACTTTATTCAATGATATTATTTTAACTTCTTAAAGTACTAGAAAATATTTACTAATAAATGTACCTTAATTCTTAAGTATCGTAAACTAAACTTTTAGTTCACACCATAAGGTTACCCTCAAACAATTGTAATTTCTATCCGCGAGGGGGGCTGGTGACTTGTGCTACTGGTTCTTCGGATACCTACTTCAGGCACCAAGCTCTCACAGCGCTAGATTTCCTATCTTTCTACATATAAACGTATTACGCTTATGTTGTGAGACAAATAAAGTTTTATTTTATTTATTTATTTTTATTTATTATATAACTATAGACCCGAGAGCCGCGCACACTTAAATGACGTCGCCTATTTAGCAGGCTAATTAATTTATTACAGGAAACAACTTCAAATAATAAATAAATATATAAATCTAGAATGTACATAATAAACATATTTTAATCATAATGTAGCACGTTTGAAACTGAAAACGGTACAAAAGAGTATTTCTTCCCAAAAAATGCCCACAACAAAGTTATCAACAACCATTCCTCCATTGGAAAAAGCAGTTTTTATAATTTCGCATCATTAGCCAATGGATATCTGATGTAAATTAAACCTCTCTTCGTATGGAAGTATTTCCAAAATAACTTAAATGTTGTCTCTAAATAAAATGATGTACAATTCCATCAAAAAGCAAAAATACAAAGTATAAGTTATACATTAAATTTCATCAAAGCCAATCTATTTAAATGTATATAAGCAGTATTGAAGATGTTTCCTCACTTGTACCTGCTACTACGAAATTAATTGCCCAACAAATCTCATCAAATAGCTTACGGAAGAATTTAGACGTAATTCATTGGATTCCTCCTTAGGCCTGAATACCAAGCATTACAACCACGTGCCAATATGTATATATTTTAAATTCTAAATGGACGTGGTAGTATCTTAGCCGTACATAAATTATCGGACAAACAATAAAACATATATTTGATTTGAGATATTTATCTACATATTCTATTGGACTTAATGTAATTTCCACTTCTTTATTATTTTTAACTTATTCATTACGACTTGCTTTATAAGATAGTATATCGGATATTAAATAACTAAATTTGTCATTGCATAGTCTATAATAAAAATGCACTACATAATGCTACTACTATAATAAAAAAGTTTGTGAAGATGTATATGTGTTTGTGACTCTTTTACGCAAAAACTACATAACCGATTGTGACTTGACTTGGTATTCATATAGATAAGAATCAAGAACATCATATAGGCTACTTCTAATCCCGGAATTCCCACGGGATCAGAAGTTACGCGGGTGGAACCGGGCGTATTTTCCCTCATATCCTAGTTCAGCATTGCTCTGTTGATAGGTTTGGAAAAATTAAAAGGAAAACCCTAAATGGATAACCAATGTTTAAAAATCCCTAAAAATTATTTAAATTTAATACAAAATTTAATCTTTAAAACATAAAACCAACATATCATTATATCTTATAATGAGCGGGTAAAAATACCACATCTCAAATTTGACTTCTGTAAGTAACACGTACTTGAACCATGACTAGTACTTTTTTCATCATTATAACGTAATTATATGATGACCTTTATTAATACAACATTTTATATAGTTTTTAAAAAACTTAAATTCAATAATTCCGATTCAAAATAATAATTTTATACGAATGTCTGCACTTAGAAACACAAATTATAGTGATTTCATTATTTATAATTCAATAGCCTTGAGTGAATATTTCGATTGTCTATACTGACCTTAACGTCTACATTTAAAGGAAATGTGTTATTAAATCAGCGAGGGGTATTGTAGTCCAGCTTTATGTAGCCCTATTTACCTATCAAAGACATTTTATCAACGGGCGGTCAATTTAACTATACATTCAAATGTTTCTATACATTTCGCAATATCTAGTCCTATAATACTTAAAATTACCTATAATATAGCCGTGCGATGACGGGTTAGAATACATGTTTCCACCTCATTTCTACCCGTGGGTGTTGTAAAAGGCGACAGAGGGTAATTCTCCTGCATAACATCTTCAGCAATAAAAGAGTGGGAGCCCGGCATAGCACGATTGGGCCAAGCACCGGTGTAATTACCACGATTGCCATACTAAATTGCCAACGTATGAGGAGAGATTTATTTAAAAACTTACCACGTACCTGCCAAGATCCGTTAAAAATCATTTATTCAAGTGCATCGACCGTCAGACGTTATCATACTACATCTCAGAATCATACATACCACACGCTCATTGGTCAGACGTGTAGGGTACGTGTGTTACGATAACTAACTACTATTGATTTTTTTTTCCTGACCTTTTTTTTCCTACATACCGTAACTTGAAAAAACAAATAAGAGAATACTCATGGGAGCTTAGAATACGAGAGTTCCCATTTGAGCATTCAAAAGTGCATTATATTTTTATAACTCTACGTCATTTGAGATCAGTTTCAGAAGCAAGAACAGTCAGTTTCTTAAACATTTCATTCTTTATAAACACCATAAGCATCTACGACACCTTGATGTTGAAGATGTTCATGGGCTGCGATCAGTCACATAACATTAGTTGGAACGCATGCACCGCTTGCCTGCAGTTACATAAAAAATATTGTACTAAAAATATCATCAGTAACAAAATATTAACTGCTAACCTTCTATAGTCAAATACGCTTCTTATAAGACCAATAAATAGTTACAATCGCCCATACAACTGATCTATAATGTCAATTTACGCAATTCTTTTGATTGTGCATAGTTTATGAATACGCACGTGCGCTGACGAAGATGGGCAACGTCGAACAATAAACGATTTGATCATGCCTGCCCTTTAATTAGTGGATTTTATGAATTACGCCTCGATGAGTAATGAAACACGTATATCACGACCATCAAAGTAAATGGATAGCATTTAATTTAATTATTCACGAATATAGGGCTGGTACTTGATACAGATATTTAGAACTAAAGCGAATAATGCTTCGACACGATGTTAATTAAATATCGTAATGTAGATTCTTTCCATATAATGCTAAGCGTCCAAACATCATTATTTGTATAAAAAATGCGACCTGTACGATGCGCATCAGTGGACTCATTAGTGTGATATTGTATGCAAAGAATATGAAATCCGATGTGTCCGTTCCTTATCGTTTGTACCTATTATAACAGAAGTGGTAATCTTGTTAGTTATCTAGATAGAAGACTTATAGAAAAAGATAGTGTTTTAAATATTATATGACATGACACCTGAAAACGTTGAAAATGCTATGCTGATGAGAACTTGTAAATTTGTACTGAATATAAAATTATATGAGATACATAGTCATCTGTGAAATTCATATGGTTAATAATCGCATCATTTTTTCAATCATTAAAAATATTCCGGTAAATTTTGACTAATCCCCCATCATATTCAGCTCTTCAAATGACTCAGGGTCTTGAAAAATTAAACACTGATCATATTATAAAATCCTGCGTCGCAAACATAACAAAAATTACATTTCACATAATCATATCATGTTGTATAAAATGTTGTGCTATATTACAGCTAAGCCACCGTTACAAATTAAGTGGCGTTACGTTCAAACAATGACTTATAAAACAGTTACTTGTTACTCAACAGCTGAACTGGGGCAGTGTCATATGCTTGGTGAACTCGTGTCATGCCGATTTGCATGTCATCTTTACCGGTACAATTCCATTTAATCGTGATGCGGTTCTGATTAGTACGTTTATTTCGGCCACTTATTGAATGATTTAAGATAAGCAGTGTTAAGAAATTGTTAGTTTTGTTTTCATTATTAATACTTATTCAAGAACAGGTACCCTTTAGCTAATAGCTACAACTCGTACAGTGTCATATGCTTGGTGAACTCGTGTCATGTCGATTTTTATGTGTTCATTTGCATGTCATCTTTACAGGTACATTTACATGTATTCGTGATTCAGTTTGTGATCGTTACCTCTAGTTATTGAATGATCAAATAATAAATAATTGGTGTTTGGAAAGCCATCTATTATGCATCTATTAAGTACTAGTTGGTCCGCACGGCTTCGCTCCCGTAGCATAATGGATAGCCATATATATAGTCACCACTATGGCAAGTCTTATCAAAAGTTGGCGCATCTATTCAAGATTATAAAATAATAATAAGCCAATAATGTATTCGAATTCACAAAATGCTTAAATCTTTATTTTATTGTTCCGTAGAAAGCAGCTCTAGTATAGATAAGTATGGCGCCAAATGTAAGTTAATTTTAACAAATATTGTGAAACTTACCAAATGTTAACAAAATAAATATACTGAAATAAAACCGTGTAATCTTAATGCTTATGCACTCGATACTCGCCCAAAATTATGTGTTAAGATAATCGAATAACCATAAAACGTTTTATATGCAAAAATAATAAGCTTTCATGTTTTTTCTAGAAACGTGAGCCAGATCAATTAATATGGCAAATAATCAAATTACGTTGTTTGCTGATTTGGTTTATCCTTCAAAATGGCAGGTCAATTACTTTGATGATTAATTAATTAATTAATTATTCAATTAATTTAATTTAGTGAAGCGAGGAGGACGGCAGTACATAGTGGCAATGTACTGCTACTGCTGTACTATGGGATATTATTACATAAAACCTGTGATATGACCTGTGATGCGTGCTATAACAGCATTGCGTGCGTGCACTGTGCACGTTGCTCACGGAGATCCCAGAGCCCTTCGTTTCTTGCCACGTAGGCCGACGTGAGCATTTAGTAGGAGTCTGAAATAACCTAACCGCTTCCCTCGACGTGGTTAGGTATCACGTTAAAAAGAGGTCAATTTAGTTTGATCTCAAACAAATTCTTAACGAATCTTCTTGTACATAAAAATGTTGGTGGGTAATTCGGTTTAGTCTTGGAATAAGGCAAATAACCCAACAGTAAGAATTTTACTCATACCCCTTAATTAAACTAATACATTAGAAATACGACGTATGTTTCTAAATGTGTGCTACAAAATAATTTTGATTCACAAGTCGCAATTTATTTTTGTAATCTATTCTAGTAGAGTTCGCTTTAATTAAATCAATAACAATCAAAGATCGTAACTTTAATTGAGTTCAAAACAAAAGATCAACTCAAATATCTTTAAAGCCGTTACTCTAATAGCATTTCATATTTCTTAATCATAATCGGTGTAACATATTATAATAGTGGTTACGTATCATAACACGATTCTTGAATAATCATGATGTAACTGATTTAATTGTTAGCGTATTAGACAATGTATCATTAATCACATGTATTTCTTGTAAAACAGTGTTAGTGAAACTAAAAGTTGTAGTGTATATGTATCGCTTAATTATTATAATTATTTTAAAATGATATTATATTTTTAGTTTATACAGTTATATAAATTCTGCAAAATAAACTATTTGTGCTGTTAGGTAGGATATGATATCACAGGAATCAACTTTCTTAACTAGCTTTTCGTTCGCACCTATGACTGCATAGACAATAATCAGAATTTCATAAAGATTTATTTTCAGAAGCTTTAAATTGAATGGATTTTTATTATAACAATAAATTTGAGATATTGTATGCTGATTGTTGATCAAATTAACAGCAGGTATTCAAAAAAGGAAACCACCAACGGAATCGTGACTTGATATCAAATCGATCCATATCTATAAATTCTTTTATTATCTACAAAATACTAACAGATGGCAGCACTTGTTCAAAATTTGACAGTTGGTGAGACAAGTCACCTTGGCCTAATGTCGAATTGACTTAAAATTTAAATGGGGAAAGATAAAGAATACAAATTCAATTTACAAGGTGAGTCGCATATTATTGGGATGTTGAAGTCTACAACTGAATGATGATTAATCGTTTTAAATTTATTAATCAGTTACTTTCTTGGCGCCTACCAAGGAAGCTTACTTTGGGCTTTGACCTTTTAGCCTCCGGGCTTTGCAATGTTTGCAAAAATTTGGTTTGTTGATATGTCTAGGAATATTTATGTGTTAATTAATTAATAAAGTTCGATAGAGCAGATCACTCTCACTCACTAGGTACTCTGGCATAATTTAAAATCACAGTAATACTATAGTAATTTAAATGTCTATTAAGCAAATCATCAAAATATCCCAACATGTTTATAATATTTTTATGACCAAAAACTATACACAAATTACGTTTGCTATGATATCATATCTAAGCACTTGTTGCTCTCTTATATCCAAAAGACAAAAAATAACATTAAATACAAAATTGAATACAAGTGTCAACTAAATATAGTAAATAATAATATGGGTCAAGTTCCACTCACGGCTAAAAATGTTAAGAACGCAACATTTTATTGCTACTCACAGATTATAAAGTTACGTCTTACGTAAGAATATATAATCTGTGGCCACTACACTAACGATGATATATAACATCGACCATAAAATAATTAATCTTTACTGTTTATTGGAAGTTGAAAAATATTTTAGCTAAAATCCAGAATTGCAGTTTATCGGTAGATTAATTTTTTTCTAGTCTATAATTGAAACTTTACCTTCTACATATTTTATATAGAAAAGTACATGTTGATCAATTTTTAAAAACGAATTATTTTAATGATGTTATTTTGTGCAATCTAAAAGTAAAGTGAACTTTCATTTTAATTCGATCAATGCATCACAAAATACAATAAGTTTATAAATGTTTTCTAAATTCCTAACAAGAAAAGTGCAAAAAAATATATTTTTAATTTATTACTCGTCGTAATATACATGCTTATAACTTCCTTTCATCAAAAAATTTAGCACCAATTAAGCTTTCTGTGCGTTTTTCCATGTTCAGCCAATTCTTATGTTAATATCAGCTTTCGCTTCGTTCGCAAATGTGCTATTTACATACACTTTACACTAATATGCAAAAATATATTGAGAAGAGTCGACCTTTAACATAATTTTTGTACAATGCTTTAAAATACCATATTTGCTTTCTGAACAAAGTAATGATATTTTTATAAGACGACGACATAAAATATTTATATAGTGCAGAAAAAGACGGCAAAAATACAGAATCTTTGAAATTTTCAGAATTTTTAAGCAAGAATTACAGTCTACTAAAAACCAAACAAATGAAACAAATACAACAGTCAAAAGTATTATATAATTGTTATTTTACGATGTTATAAATAAGCAGATATAATTAAATATTTTAATAAGTATAAATTTTAAATAACGCATAAAAGTTTTTACATAAACTTAATCATAATATCCAAGGCATTAACACGTGTCTACGAGTCTATGACACATTGTATCAATTATTAAAAAAATTGAAGATGATGTTAAAATATACAATGACCCAAATATTATCTTTATTTACCTGCAATATAAGTCGTCCGGGAACCTTGGACGAGGCTTCACTGAAGTTCGTCTGAGGTTAGGAAATAACAATGTTTATTATTTAAATTATATTCCGAAAATCATTTTAATCTGTTAACGAGCTGTGAGTAGGTCAAATTTTGATTTACAATTTGGCATCCATTTATACTTGAAACTACAAATACCAACTTAACATACATACTCTTAAATTCTGATGTTAAGTTTGATTGCGTATATTTTTGTGTAATCACATTATGACAATGATCCACGATATATCATCAATTTATTTTTACCGAATTTAAATATAAATTTAAAAATTAGTCACAATTCATTCTAAACGTGTAATTTGCCATCGATCCCCATAAGCCCGGTTACTATAAACGACGGAACGACGGAACAGATACGAATCGTTTACATTAACGAGCGGTTTTTATCAACCAATAAGAACTACTTTTTGGTAGTTATGTTAACACTACGTTTATTCTAGATACGGTTTAGACTTACGTCTAGTAGGATATTGTACTGTCCGTAAGTAAAACGACTTATTTTATTTTTATAGGAACTGGGCATTAGATTAGCATCTTTATAAAAAAAGGTAAATTAAAGGTGTCCAGAGTATCCTTAGTTCAAAGGCTCAACCACAAATAATTCTGCTTAGTTTAAAATCACTCATTCCATGATTGAATCTGAGGATAATTAATATCCTCAGATTCAATCATAAACAATCTTGTCATACTTTTAATTTACCTAAAAGACTGTACTACGCTTACGCAAAAACTACAAAGTGTTACGCACGTTGTGTACTTTGTCAGTCTTTATTAAAATTCCACAAATTAGCTAAACAAACAATACAAATACGTAAAAGTTGACAATATTACGCGTGCTATAATTTCATCAGCTCGCGTGCTCTTACGCAACGCTTATAAACAAAACAGCTATCTCGCTTCACGGTTAACGAGCAATGAAAGTTTTCACTCCGGAATCGGATTAATTTACAAGCTAATCATTTTAATGCAAAGCAATAGAAGAGTACTTGTATTGCGATGAACCATAAACAAACGATTGCTATCAGTTAAGATCACTTAAAGTCTTTAGTTAATGTGTCTGCGTCGAGCAAAAATCAATATGGTATGGTTTTCTTTGAAACAAATTCTTATACATAAAATTTGGCCACTTTATGTGAAGAATTTGTATTAACGAATGGTGTTACAGGTTTACATCCTCTTTTTTTA
>LQNK01003009.1:11882-22829 GCA_001586405.1 Phoebis sennae | reverse complement strand
CCCTGCAGTGAGGACACGGCAGAGCACACGCTGGTGGTGTGTCCGGCCTGGACAGCGCAGCGGGCGTCGCTGGTCGCGGTGGTGGGAAGCGACCTCTCCTTGCCGGCCGTGGTGAAAGCCATGGTCGGTGACGAGAGGTCGTGGACCGCGGTACTCTCCTTCTGCGAGGACGTGATGTCGCAGAAGGAGGCTGCGGAGAGGATTCGGGAGGATGACCCTCTCTCGGATCCTGTCCGCAGGCGGAGGCGAGGGCGGAGAAGGAGGGCGTATGCCCAACAACTTCAGCCCTAGTGGGGGCCCTGGGGCGGCGTGAATGGGGATTCACACCGCTCCAACAAATAGGGCCTCTGCGGCGGTTGTGGTCTCCCATATGTTCCGGGAAGACCACGACGAGGAGGAGCGCAGGATGGACACAGCTCCTTCCATCCTGCTCTCGCGGAGGGGCCGCGAAAAGCGGCCGACACAGGGGGGGGTTTGCGGAAGAATGCTACGGCGTGCCCGTGAGCCCCCCACAAGGTGTGCGAAGGAACATCGAGGGGTTTTAGTCGGTGCAAGTCCGACATAACCCGGTCGTTTCCCCAGACGGCCGGGTATGCGAAGGCATTTCCCCTCGTTAAAAAAAAAAAAAAAAAAAATGGTGTTACAGGTTTGCATCTTTTTTTAGAATTATGTAATTATTTAGCAAAAGCATTTTAAGGAATGTTGTCCAATAATATGATTTTCTCTAGATAACTTGATCGGAGAAGTAAATAAAATACAAGAGCTAATAAAAAATATTATCAAAAGTTTATTAAACCACAACAAACCAGCTAAACTGAACTGTGAATTTACCATACAATTGTTTTGATTTAAAAAAAATATTCGTCCATCATTTTGTAGGAAGATCCAACCATACGAAATCGCCATAGAGGTCAGTATAATCAGACTTGACATAATTCCACAACAAAAAGGAGAAAGCGTGCAGCAGCTGACCGCAAGGAAGCTCGCTCCAACGTTATGCAGTAAAATGTCAATCAATATCATAAATCTATTTATCAGTGAAGATCTTAAATAAAATTTTAATTTAATCAAATCAATAAATTTCGTGATATCGCTTCGATATCTATTATTGGGACCTAATAATTAAATCAACAAACAATACCTGTTTACCTATTATCCGTTTATGTCACGTTCAGTTTTTAATTTTTTTATATTTCAAATTTACTTCATATCTCTTTCTTTCGGTATATTTATTCAAATATGGTTTAAGTTATATCTCTATATTATTCTTCTATCTTCTATATTTAAGTTTGCCTTACTTCCTTTAAATTGTTAGAACTCAGTTAGTAGTCAATTAGAATTAACGAAAATATATATTAGTATTAGGGGAAAACGAAAATATACTTACTATTGAATTTTTTTTAAATAAATGCTACTATAATTGGTCTTTTTTGAGAAAAAGGCGCTCGTCTTTTTATTTAAAGATGAGGATAGTGCAACGATGAGGGTGACTTGTCCAACTTTGAAGTTCAGAACAATGAAAAAAGGGCTGGTATGCAGACCTTTTGCCTACAGCCGTCCTGCGCTGACGTAACACAGGTACTTTCCTCCTTACAGCACATTATACAATCGACATTGAAAGACTGACCGCGTTCCACACATACCAGCCCAAAATTATTGATTTACATTTACGTTTACGAACTATTTTAAATTATTTCCAGTTTAATTCCGCTCTATAGTATGATAAGGTCACATTTTTCACCAGGGCAACACATCAGGTTAGTTGGATATTATGATTGCTTGTGTTTTTTTCTTCCTCAGGTTTCTTCGAAATATTTCGTTTTATTTATTGTTATTGTTACTATACATATTAAGTTCTTCAACGTTAAATAAGCAGAAAAATTTTGACCATAATCCTTCCTACTACAAAAAAGTGCCTAAAACTTATCATTGGAAAATTTCATGAGAATAACTAGTAGTACTAGTACAGTGCTATTACAATTATGTCTAAAATATTAGCTTAAATACATGCTATTTAATTCAATCAAACGTTAACTTAAAACTAATATTGACAACTACAGAAGCATAATAATTTATATTAACGTATGCATGAAACAATAAACCAACAGCATGATCATCTCAGTTATAATCTATACCAACACTGCTTCCAAAATCACATACGGTGATAGTATCGGCTTAGGTTAGGTCAGGGCACCGACCACCATCGCGAAGCACTTTCCAATGCATTACGGCACATTATTCAATCGACATTGAAACCGAATGACCGTGTTTCTGTCCATGTTTACTTCACATAACTCTAGAGTAATGTATGACCCTTTGGTACGCAGAATAAAAATATAAATGACAGGTTTCTATGGCTACATTTTTATACAATTGAAAATAACTAAGACGTTATTCTAAAGTGATAGTGTGCTACCTTAATAGGAAAGGAAGTCTCTAATATTTTATTTAGTTAGAGGATACTTCTACTAACACAAATTTTTACATATAAACAGTGTCCTAGAAAGATGTGTTTCCGAACCTCTTAAACTGGATTTACGTATATATGTATTTTATGCTGCAATATTACATACAGTTTTACATACTTTAATAATTGACCACGTCTTTGTATACAATCAAAGCTATCTGAAAAATGCGATAATATCATTGGACAGGCATTTCTTACAAAAATTCCTTTGCAATAAGCGATAATTCAATAATTGCATTACGCAATGCCGAATCAAATTTCAGCATTTTTGAAGCGAATTACATACGTAACGCGATATTATTGTCTATTTAAGGAAGTAAACCATTATCTTTGTCTATGGAACAGACAATTACTCAACAGTATCTTATGTACAAGTGACACCGCTGACCGAAGACCTCACACTAATGAGGCCACATTTCATAACAGAACTAGCGCCTCCATTTGTAAATATCAAAAGATCAATGTAAGTTAAGTATAAATGCTTGTATATTTTGAGTGGAATGTTTTTTAAAAGAAATGAGATAAGGTTTTATAAATTGCTTACTGCTTTGAGTAACCTCCGGTACGAGCGTGACCCAATTGGGTTTAATTGCTTCACAGGTCGTCTTTTTTGTTAGAAATATGAAGTTTTATGCATATACCCAGGGGCGTTTTCAACCGATTCGGCGGTTCAAGATGATATGGATGTAATATAAAAAGTATTTACTATAAAATTTCCTTTTTTACCTCTTTATTTCTATTTGGTTCCTTTTTTAATAATAGGCTGCAGCTGAACCCCCCTATGTCTTTAGTTAATAGAATAGATTAAATTAACATAAATCAATTTAGTAACTGAATGTAAAATCCTCTCGTACAATTACTATCCTTATTAATGATTACTTCCGAATTAAACGTGAAAATACGGGAGATATACGTGGAGGAAACTACGGTTCACAGATAAAGTTAAATAAACTGCATAAAACACCTTGATTGTAGTTGCTGGCTGACGTTATTTATTTAGTGTGTGAGGCATTTCACTATCAGAATTTTCAGCATCATTATTTATAATGAGTAACCGCGATGTATCACCATCGAGTCAGCGGTATGGCACGCGAATATTTTGACCGTAGGGCGCAGACCGGTCAGAGTGTCCGCGAACATCAGTTATGCATTTATTATCATAGTACTTGACCGTGATAAGTGAGCCTTACCCAATACCTGCATAAATAAATTGATTGATTTATTATGACGGTGTATCAAACTCACAAAGGCGCCCTTTGGCAAATCAACCAATTGCTTCAAATACAGGCCTGAAATAATATATTTTAGTGTTTTATTTTATTCACACGGTACCCGATATAACGTGATAACGTACTCTCTGCATCTTGGTTGTTATTTTTTGGAAAACTTCAACTTAAAGAAGGAATAATTGGTTGTTTAATGTGTAATGCAAATGCAACGGAGGTATTTTAATACCTTAGAACCTGATATTTCCTTTGTTTAGAAGGAACTTAAAATTAATTAATAATATGAATATTATTCACAACTTAATCCCTGTAGTTCCCATTCCTTAACAAAACAGTTTTGATGGAATTACAGGCAGACAATGAAATTAATGATTCGTGGTTCTTTTGATTGAGAATATATAATTAAAATTCCTCGATTTCCTAAAATGAAATGAATGATTGAAATTTAAAATTGGATTGAAAAAATCATAGAACATGACAAACTGGGTCATTCCTAGATAACCTAAAAGAATTCCCACTTAAGCTTAATAAAACACGCATTAATTTATTAGACAATGATTAGACATTTCAATTAAACGAATTAATAAAGCAGGTGAATATTTATATTGCGCCACGCGACCTTGCGATTTCGATTTGCAATTGCATTATGCTGAGATAAAAATGAAATAAACGAATTCGTGTGTCTTCTTTATTTCGTGAACACGTTTTGAGCAATCTGTGTGTTACACAAGAACTTTTTACCATAAAAAAATGAAATTATATATTTAGGTATCTAACGGACGATAGTTTTAGGAGATCCTTGAAAATTGAAATCGATATAGAACAAGAGATCAAACGATAATTAGTTACATTGAAAAATACAGTCGCGAGCAAATGAATCGACTCAACAATTCAAATTTTATAAATGGTGTATTATATTTTAAACAAAAATAAAAATATTATGTATATATATCTTTTTTTAAAGCTTATTTCATAAATGATATCATAATATCAAAAATCTGTGTATTACTTTTGAATTTAATTGAACTCGAATCAAAAAGTAACAAAAATTGAATTAGTGAAAAAAAACAAAGGACAATGAAAATTAAATAAAAAGAAAATGTTACGAAAAAATTATTAAATCACTATTTAGTGTTGCTACCCCTGGCCTTAATAACAGCTCTAAGACGTTTCCTCATCGACCTGATAACCCTTACAAACAGATCTTGAGGGAGAGCTTCCCACTCCTCTTCGAGCGCTGTTTTTAGCTCTATAATGCCTCCAGGTGCTGGATTTTTAGTCTGGACTCTGCGTTTCAACTCGTCTCATACGTGTTCAATACGATTGAGATCCGGGCTGAGCGGCGGCCAGTCCATTCTCTCAATACCAACTCCGTCCAGAAACTGACGAGTGATTCGCGCTGTATTGGAACGGGCATTATCGTGCGTAAGAATGAAGTTATCTCCTATAATGCCTTCATAAGGAAAGACGTGATCAAGGAGTACGTCTTCCACATATCGGTCTGCAGACAGACCTCCTCCTCGGCCTCCACCAGGGATGAAAACGAGAGATGTTTTTCCTTCCACTGAAATGCCCGCCCACATCATACACGAACCACCGCCATAGGGCACTGTTTCAGCGAAACAACATTGCTAAAATCGTTCGCCTGGACGCCGGTAGACTCGTGCTCTTCTATCGTTACCATTCAGACACACTCTGCACTCGTCAGTGAACAGTACCGATCGCCATTGTTCAGCCGTCCAACCGATGTGTTCGTGAGCATACACAAGGCGAGCTTGTCGGTGAGCTGTGGTCAATTTTGGGCCTCTGGCAGGCCGTTTTGGTGTCAGGTTAGATTCTTTTAGCCGTCTTCTTTCCGTCCATTGACTTACTGCGACTCCTCGAACCTCTCTCAGCCGCTGCTGCATAGCAACACTGGTGAGATGACGGTTTCTAAGACTTGTTGAGACGATAAAACGGTCATCTCTCTCAGAAGTACGCTGCCGCCGACTGTTATCTGGCCTCCTATAGTAAGAATTTGTCTCTTGATGCCTTCTGTATACTCTGGATACAGCAGATTGGGACAGATCGAGTTGACGAGTGACTTCTCTTTGGCTAATGCCCTGTTGTACCAAAAGGACAACTTGGGTGACTTCATCTGGACTCGTACCCATGGTGACGCTGAATTGCCAATCGTATGTTGCGAAAATTTGTTCAGGTCAACTTCAGAAAGACAACTGGAAAGCGTGCGTTGCTTACGGGGGCTTTTAAAGGGGTTTTCATATCGACACTCCTTAGTACTGCAAGGAGTAAATTTTACGCACTAACATTCATACCAGGATATTTCCAAAAGTGGTGATTTGATTAAAATGATAGATGCGTTAATTTAAAGATAAAAGTATAGGCTTTAATAAAAATATACACTTTATATCCTTTTTTTAATTATTGTAATAAAAACACCCTTTTTGCATATTTTTTATGGGTGAGTCGATTCGTCTGCTCGCGAGTGTAGTTATATTTTATCTTGCCAAAAATATTCAGCACAGTTCACTCGCTCCGATCTAAATTGAGTGGAATTGCCCGTTGAATTTGTCATAGTTTTTTTTTTCTAAAATAGATGATTTCTCTTATTTTTATTCCATGTTTTAAAAATGCAATGTAATGCGAAATTTACATGACATGACATGACATTTAAAATTGAAAAAAAAAGCTTTATTCACTAAGGAAAGTAAAATTGAATTTTAATTGTTTTATTTATAAAATGTAAGCCAGGAACGTATAATGTTAAACAATAATCATGATTTTATTAAAATAAAACATTCGTTAGCAATTGAGACTAACCAGCATATAAAAATAATAAAATAAATACTTTAAAATTCCTACATTATTAATCAGCGCAATTAATTTGCAAACTCGTTTATAGAATCTTAAGGATACAATCAAAATTATTCGATTAAAACGAATTGTTCAAATTACTGAATCGATGGATTAAAAGAATTTTTAGGCCAAGCACGAAACAGGAATGTAATCGTCCTTGTAAACTCCATATCATCTTCTCTGTTCTAAAGAAGTAGTAAAAGGTACCTACTACATATACTTATCGTATATCAAGTATCTAGTACTAGATCGCCGATGCACAAATTTACAAACGGGTGTTAAATTCAATCTCAAACAGACACGCTAGTCTCAAAACATTTGAACCTATCAATATACATTAAGCTAACGTTTTACGGCAGATTAAATAACATCGATTGTGTCCATAACATTTGACTCTGGTTACCGAATAGATAGTCGTATCGTTATCAAGTACTGCAAAACAATATGTGTGGAAACTGGGCTTTGTCGCTAGGATGGTTATATAGGACTGCATTTGTTTTAAAATTTATTCGTCATGCATACAAGTGTAATTTTATCTGAATATCATTTGATGCTGAATATTATTATTCCATCGTTTTTAACGACATTTCTCGAAATTGCTAAAAGACACTTTCTAATCAAGACATCGTTTGAGAACACTAATTAATTGCAAAGGTCTTGATGAATTCTTCTTCATGGATAAAAGTATGTTGTTTTTGTGCTCTTTTTCCTATAACTTTGTATGTATCGTAGTTTATCAATAAAATCTGGTGCATTACGAAAAATATTTTTAATCAAATAAGTAACAATTCAATCTTTTTAGCAAACAAAAAGGGAAGTTATAAATGAGAAAAGTGATTAAATCTTAACAAATTATAAAAGTAATAGCTGAAAGGCCTTTAAATTAATATAAATTAATTAAAACTTGCGCTTAAAATTTCAAGCGAGACCTTCAAAACATTCACCTTGAAAATACTGCGCGTTTGAGTAAGAGCATTTTATCAAACAATAGTTTTCGGTCGATAACAACGGCGCCAATCGGCCTACGGTAGCAGGCAAATTACACCAATTTGGACTAAAGTGACTTAGAGACAGTGATAATTTAAATTTTACACTGGCCTTCAATAAGTTGTCAATATTTCGCAAGCCCCCGCATTTGATGTCTAAGCCTGATATTTATCATGCCATATTAAGACGAATATAATAACTCAATTGTATTTAATCCCTGGCTTATCTGTGGCCACGTGGTTTTCACTTATATGTAGTTCAATTCCTTTTAGGACTTACAAAAGGGGAAGAATAGAAAAGTGTTTTCAAAGAATGAGTCGGATCTGTTGCATATTGTTTAACAAGATGTTTGCATCGTTCCAAACATCGTATGAAAAGAAGTTAAAATGTAAGTAATGTTATTAAATAGAATCCAAATTAATTTTAAGATTTCCACTATGAGTTACTAGGTAGTAACACACGGTGGAAATATTTACTAGGTAGTAAAGGTAATAAAAATATGAATTTTGTAAAATGGTGCAAGCGTCGAGCTCAATAATTCAATTATTGTTGAAATCGATTCGTCTCGCACGAAATATCATAGAATCTCCGAGTGATTATAAAATTGTTTGTTTAGGATTCATTGAATCTTTCGTTTGCTCGCTTTTGAGGCGTTCTAAAGAACCTTATAATAATACTAATATAGATATGATGTTATTATGACCAATTCTATACAAGATTAAATACAAAACAAATTTTTGCTCTATCTATTGAAAAGTATATAAGATTCATATTCGTATTCAAGTATGTATACAATTAGAAAGAAATCCAATTAACAGTTAACGTCCACCAACTATCATTAGCTTAAATGTTAACTTTTTCGTATGTCTACTATCTAGATTCTGTAGATAATTATAAGATAAATCTGTTTTAGATTTTGTAGCAAGCACTTTACGTTTTAAATTTTTCATTCTTCTTCATTTCGCAATTTGTTTAGAAAAACAAAGTATGTATTATTTCTGCTGCGAAAAAAATGGATCAATTTCAGCTTTACAAATGAATATAGAGTTGTACTGTACAACTCTATATCGATCCATATTTTTTTCCATGTTATAGCATGTCGGCTAGTAATTCCTTCAATTACGTACAATAAAATGCAATTTAATGTATCTAATTTCAAAATTATATTATAAAAAATATTATATTACAAATGTAAACTTTTATAGAATATGGATAAACATCCGAGAAATTTTATTTTCAAAAGTTATTCACTACAAAATGACTTATTCTTACTAGATTACATAAACAGAACATACAACAAATAGAACCTCCTTTAAAATTTCCATTAACTATTATTTAGCAATCATCTGCAATATTATCGCGTTGCGTGCGAGATTGCTAAGATAAGCTTGTGGCAAACGTTCTAAAAGCTTTGCGGAATTATTATTTGAATTTGCGACGTAAGAAAATTTTCAAAAATATGTTTTTTTATGTCATATTTTTTTTTTATTATAAGAACACAAATTTAACTTAACAAATTATTAAGTTAAGTTAAATAGTGCATTAATGAGATTCCATAGAGAAATTAGAAAATTTCCCAATTCAAATTGTATAAGGCACAGTCACACAGATCATAAAATATTTCAAATACATAATTCTCATTAATTGTCTATACTTACTTTTCGACAGATGGTGATAAATTTGCAGGAAGCCTTCACAAAACACACACATCACTTTTGCACTTAATAATAGAAACACACTTTGTTCTGCACATGATTTATTATTTAAAATTTAACTTGCCAAAAAATACCCAATCCAACAATTTATTTAAATGAAATAAATCGTTATTTTGTATCTGTCAACAATTTTAGCGCGAAATTAAAATAAACTAAGAAAAGAATAACATTTATTTTTATATTTGGAAATTTGGAAGCATGTATTAATTATTCAATAATGTAATTCAAATATAAGTGTGAAATACTTGTCAAATGAATAGATAATATTTAATATTTAGATAAAGCGATGAATTTTAAAAAGTGTGTCATGCAAATGCGGGCTGTCAAACCGGGCGTACGCGTTACGTAAGCGGTGTTTACGAAGCAAGTAAGCTGCAGAAACTGAAAGTGGTTCCCGACGTCTCACAACCCCACCCTGATGCTACCGGCGCTAGTTAGGTAATGCAGCGATTACCATTAATCCCATTTTCAAAGCGTATCCGCCATTGTTGGATCTTTTGTTGACATGGCGGCATCTTGTATTCCATATTTGAAATTGGCGGGTAACAGTTACACGTTCGGAAACTCGGAACCAATTTTCTTTGTTTCGGTGATGTAATGAAAACAATGTTAATTTTCAATCTTTGAAGAGGTAATGACTAATAATGACACATTTCCTTTATTCTTTGTGTAATTATTACGCGGCAACTCTCACAAGTTTTTGTGCTTGATATTCGGTAATGCTATTTGTCCTATTGTTTATGCTTTTTATTGAATCATAATTTGCATATTGTGTGGTAACGTAAGATCATTACAGTTCACTGTACCACAATCGATAAAACTTTTAAACAACTCTATTATTATATTTTCTTCTCTTGATGGAAATAGATTACAGGTTGCTCTAATAATTATTATTAATACTTAAGTAGAGCTGTTTCGTAAATGTTTAAGTATAGAGCCGAGCATCCAAGCAGCAGATCCTAGTTAATATGTATAAAAAGATATTCATAAAAGTAAGCAATCGGATTGCTGGTGATCTAATGATTATTTCGGAGTCGTAACTTATCAGAAATTCCAAATTTTCCGATTTATAAGGAAGTTGATAACTTATTTCTATTTCATTACTCCAATTATATGTAGTGAATGCAGTTGATCTTAATCTTCGTTTGATTTTAACATTTTACTTTTTTTTAATACCCGAGTCAACACATATAACAATATTGCTTGCAGTTTTCTTTGTCCTAAAACGTCATGTACCAAGATTAATTAATGCATATTTATTATAAACATTTTTATCGCAATGAAGTTTGTATCGATTTAGCCAAAGGATGTTGAATGCAACATTCTGTATAAGGCGTTTCTAATTACACGACAACCAAAGCTTTATGCAAAGACGGGAAGCGGACTTTAAGGATAAATAATTATGAATAACATAGTGCTAAACATAATATTATGCATTTTTAAATCCTAGGCGTATGTTTACTATTTTTGATCAAGCAAATAATTAATCTTTTACTAAGTTAATAGCGCTTACCGATTACATGTCATTATTCTTCTGATCATCTTGTCAGATCTAGACAATTAATTATAATAGTAAATGTAATAATATGATCTGAGATTGCGAGCTGTTCATACCCGTGTCTACCGTTCATAGTCATATAATACCTATTTTCTTCCAAGGATCGCATCTAAAATCTCAATACATTCCAATGCGGAA
>LQNK01003009.1:0-10563 GCA_001586405.1 Phoebis sennae | reverse complement strand
TAATACCCGAGTCAACACATATAACAATATTGCTTGCAGTTTTCTTTGTCCTAAAACGTCATGTACCAAGATTAATTAATGCATATTTATTATCAACATTTTTATCGCAATGAAGTTTGTATCGATTTAGCCAAAGGATGCTGAATGCAACATTCTGTATAAGGCGTTTCTAATTAGACGACAACCAAAGCTTTATGCAAAGACGGGAAGCGGACTTAAAGGATAAATAATTATGAATAACATAGTGCTAAACATAATATCATACATTTTTAAATTCTAGGCGTATGTTAACTATTTGTGATCAAGCAAGTAATTAATCTTCACTACATAGTATAAAACAAAGTCGCTTTTTCTGTCATGTGTCATGTTGTATGTCCCTATGAACGCTCAAATCTTTAAAACTACGCAACGGATTTTGATGCGGTTTTTCTTAATAGATAGAATAACTCATGAGGAAGGTTTTTATCAGCATTGCACCCGTGCGAAGCCGGGGCGGGTCGCTAGTTTATTAAGTAAACAGCACTTCCCGATTAAATTAAATATCATTTTTTTCTGATTATTGAATTAATTATAATAGTAATTGTAATAATATGATCGGAGATTGAGAGCTGTTCATACCCGTGTCTACCGTTCATACTCATACAAAACCTATTTTCTTCCAAGGATCGCATCTCAAATCTCAATACATTCCAATGCGGATCACAGAACAAGTCGGTCAAATTGCTGTACATCACTCGATGTTGGCGGTAAGCCAGTGTTACCTGTTATGAGAAATCAGAAATAACAATATATCTGCTGTAGTTGGGTGTATTTATATGTTTTATGCAGACTCTTATTTTACCACTAGCTTTCCGCCCGCGGCTTCGCACGCGTGGGCTACTAATTTCTGTATTTTTAGAGGCGGACGACAAAAGTTTAGAAAAATGACGGTCGCAGGACCGCTCATAATTATATGCGCATGTCTATAGTGCTTTTTATAATTTTCTATGGAAATAGGTTTCACCAAAATCCCACAGTGCGCGCGCCTCCTCCAAATACAGAAAATTGTAGCACACGCGAGCGAAGCCGCGGGCGAAGAGTTATATATTTTGTGAAGGTTTTTGAGAATTTATTGAGTGTTTTTACCGTACGTAAAGAGTATAAAAAGACATGACCGCAAGTCAACCAAAATCTCTCATTGTCACGTGGTATGACATTTTCACGACTTTAGAAGCATATATCTTAAAAAATATTTAATTTAGCAAAAAACGCATTTAGAAACCTCTATTTCATTTTTAAAGACCTATCTAATGACACCTCATACAATGATGTACTCGCGAATTTATTTTTTTACCCTCCGTTTATATGTATGGAAAGCCACCCCTAAAATATTTTTTTCAAATAAAATTTAGCCTATAAGTTGCACCTAATCATGGTCTATCAACATGTAAAATTCAATCAAAATCTGTCCAGTGGTTATTGCGTGATTGACGAACATACAAACAGATAAACAGACAAACAGACAAACAGACAAACAGAAAAAAAAAATTTTAACCATGGTTTTGGTATCTATAGAACATACATATTGCATACCAATTACTCTTTTTGAAAAATATTCAATGTACAGAAATGGTTCGGTTACTCTTTTATTATATGTATAGATTACTTTTCTGTGCGAGGGACGTAATGTATATACATGCAACATCCATTTAAAATATTTATGAATTATCCCGCGTTTATATTTTTGTAAAATTCTCACTAGTATATTTAATCCCTTATTAAACTAAAGCTATCCAAAACTCTCTTTTGATTTATTATTAAGTTTCTTGAAAAATCTTCATAAACAAAGGATAAACTTGACAGTGATTTTGGGGTTTTTAGGAGCAAAAATTTTGAGAAATCATACCGGGCCTCACCATGGTACACTTAGCAATAACTCTTTAAAATTAAAATTTATGAGTTAGAGAAATATTTTATTTGCAATATAATATTAATTAAAATTATAAGATACTTAAAAACTACAATGTAGATAGGTATAAAAATAAAACGCATTACTTATTATTATTTTTATTTTCGATGTTTCGACAAAAATAAACACTATTCATCAGCGATAAATAATCAAGTTTATTATTTACAATAAAGACGACAAGAATCTCTGATCACATTAACTTTCACTTGATATTTACTTTATTATCGATAGAGGTTAGTTACAAAAGTACGCTATATGCTTATTTATTATTATTTGTCTTAGTTAATCCAGTTATTACAAGGCCTTTATTTATTAAATTTTATTTGAGATGGAATTTCTATGTTCAACGTTCACAATTACTAATAATGTAACACAAAATATGAATCCTTCAGCAACCCTCTACGAAATGGCGTGCCGAGACACGAGCTAACATATTGTCCTGTGACGTCACACTTTATATACATATATATTTTTTGTTTTGAATAAAGATCAGGAGCTAGTTCAATACATTCTGACTTGTATTTGGGCGACTTTAACCTTTTTTGAATGTTCCAAGCCTGTATGATACTGTAGAACAGAAAATAACGATAAGGCAAAAACGAAAAATAATTTATATTAAGACTTGACTATTGAACACTACTTAGCTAAAACCAAGTACGCTATGTCTACGATGAACACTATCATGATTATTTGGTCACACTACACTAATCATATTGAATTAAAATTGACAATTTGACACTTACAAAAAAAAGAGATAATTAATTTTAAAACGAACAAAGTACAAGCTTGTGTTTCCTTATAGTTTCTTTGGAGGAAGGAGCCCCAGAAAATATTTTTATTTTTCAAATAGGTATACAACAAAAACCTGCAACCACATATTCCTTAAGCGTCATAATTAAAGGCCAAAACATTATATTCATACTCTTCTAGAAATATAAACAGGAACAATTCCTGTAGAAAAAATCATAAACAACAAAACGTTCACAATTTTTCATCTTTACCATAACATATTACATTAGCAAGTCATGGTGTAGAACGATCCATGTTTCCGGTCGGAATCGAATGGCTTGGGAAAACGCAACAATATCTTACGCACCACTACAGGTAACTCTCTGATACGCAATAAATTATAATGTATGGTAGTCAATGGGTACCTTTGCGTGTACGCACTAATATTACACCGTGCGTGTGATATAATATTATAATAAAATTTATTATGTTCCGCCTTTCATATAAATGTAACGCCTATGAAACTTTTCCATTTTTAAAAGGAGGGATCTAAAATATTTTTTTTACAAAAATACATCAAAAACAAAAAGGTGTAAAAAAATAGTTATTTTATCATGTAAAGGATAAAGGAAATAAAATAAAGAAAATCATTATTAAACCAATTTATTAAAAAACTAAATGTCCAAACTAAAACTAAATATAATAAACGATTTGACTAGAATTTTCCCGGTGCAGTGGCGCCATCTAACGTTCATTTATTGCACTGATTATTATTAATTCAATTTTTAGGCTAGGACAACACTGCACGTCATAAAAACATAAATATATATTATATCCCGTCCGAAATAAGTAAATTTATGAACACAATACACAAACTAGCATGATAAAACTGAGAATTCATTCCCACTTAAGTATGTACAGACAGTCGCATTATCTATTGCACAATTAAAAAGTTAATTTATACATTTAATTCTTAACATTCAATGATATTTGATATGTAAGTAAATCTTACTCAAATACGAAAATATAATTATCCACTTTGAATTATTTAAATAACTGGACTATATGTTAATCGAGTTATGTTTATACTTGGCGAAATTCTTATTATATTTTTTTTTATAAATATCGAAGCGTAGATTACTAAAATCGACAAAACTGTCGCGTAACAAGCTCGATATGGCCATTTATATTTGAGCGTTTTACAACAAACAATATTTTGTGCATTCGTTTATAAAAATAATTTTAATTATTTCTTACTGTACATTTAATATTCTCTATTCAATCTCTTAAGAATAGAGATGAGTATTCTTATACGATAATGCTATTTTTATTTAACAATCCGCATTATAGTGTATTCGAAGCAAAATCACGAAGGTTGTAAAAATATGCACTGGTAGGTATGCAGTTTTATGCCTAAGAATTCCACAAGCAATTGCAAACAATGGAGTTCATTGCACCTTCGTAAGATTGCTTTGTTTTTCTTACGTAATACAATCTAATCTATAGAAGAATCTTTTTTATTTAACAATTTTGCAAAGGCCTAAAACAATATAATATGCTAGTCTAGAAGCCTCGCAGGACTTGTCTTACCCTAACATAACCTAAAAATTATCACATTTTTATTCATTCTCTAATAACCTGATATTTTAATAAAAATGGTAAATTATTGACATAGAATATACCTTTCGTTGAGATCGACATAACACGGATATAACAATCCATCCCGCTTTAAAATTTCTTGTATTTTCCACTTTTATTAAAATATCATACAAATTTGAATCTTTCTTACAATCTGACTTATCTATATTACTTTGAGCCATTTGATAATATTAAATGTTGCGTCACACGAACACATTCAAACCCTGTGTTCATACATCAATATTTATTAATATACACATCTTTACGAATACATTTAATTAAAGTTATTTAAATTGTCATTCGTAAATGCTAAACAAAATAATATAGAACACAAGATAGATGTTACAACAAAATGGCAGATTAAATCAGTCGAGTCAATGAAAATTTATGGTTAAAAAATCAAAACGTCCAAATACTCAATTGATATTTAACTTGGAGAGATACTTAAATATCATTCAGTCATTTTCTTCATTACAGTGATATTTAAGGGCTGTTTAAAGTTAAGTATAGTTTCAGTATTTGGCCATATGCGTCCATAAATAGAACCATTAAGAAATCAAGTCAATATCAAGTTTTATGTAAAGCAAAAAGAGGTTCCGGCCAAGTCGTGATTATTGAAATGACAATAAGCTAGCGAGATTTTTAATTTAAATACAAAACAATAGTCACGACTCACGACTGAAATGAAAAAATAATACTAAGATATGCGTAAACGTTATTTAGGCCATACATATTATGACCTGAGTCCACATATTTTGAAATGTTTCATTACAATAATTAGTAAATGTATGTGTATGTTAATTTGCTTATTAATCAACGCTATTTCTTGTGCCAATATTATAGACACAAGAGTATATTTCTCTCTATATTTAATTGACATTATGTCGAAAAATATTTGCACAATAATATATTTTTGATCAAAAATAAAAGAGCAACTTTACCCATTTTATTACGTAATATGCATAGTATTAACAGATTTGCAATTTGCAGTTAAGTAGGGCTAACGGTTCGAAATTTTATTTACAATTCTCATATTTAATAAGTCGAAAAGAGTTACTTGCTATAACCTACTTCTTATTTGAAGCTTTATGTCTATTAAAGTAAGGTTTATTTTTCCATAGCTATCAGTATATAACATACAATTTGACGAATTAAAGCATAATAGTTTATTGTATATTTGAGAATTTCAACAAACTTAAGTTCTATACAAACCATAGATCCGTCAATAAATAATATCACCTTTATACAACCATTGTACTGTGACGTCATACGATCTAACCTAGGCATTCGTTATTTGCAGTGAAATAACAACTAAGTAGCTATTCACCCCTACCATCTACGTCATAGTATTTATTCGTAAATGTTGTTTATAACATTAATAATGATGTTTTAGTTTGAAAGAAGTTTTTCCAAGTTAGAAACATAAAGATTTCAATAAAATCAAATTTAAGAGTGTAAGAAAAAAAAGAAATGATTTTTAAAATATAATAGGAACCAGTTGAGAAAATTAAAATTTATGTCAATTGAAGATTTGTCAACATATATTAAATATCTTAAAATCACATAACCGTACTTATGTACGTTTCGATTTGTGGTCAAATTAATACTTCTATTAAGAATAAGAATTTTAACGTTTATCTGCATTTTACTTAACGTTTGAGATAAGAAACATTTAAATTTTTTTCTCTAAACAGAATATTTATAAGATAGATATATTAATTAAAATAGAGCATATCTATTATAGATAGTGTCATCCACGACGACGCGCCCCATAAATTTTTAAATTTGGAAATGTTTTACTATGATCGCAAGTCTTTGTCCTGATTAGTCATTTTAATGTGCGTGTGCACACATGAGTAATTAGTGTGTGTCTATAAAACTTCACACAAGCGGCAGCATTTTTTTTTGCTTCACGCAAGCGACTGTCAATGACTGAGAAAAAATAGTGGGGCGCGTATTCATGGATGCATTTTTCTATATCATAATCCATAGTCAGAATTCCCCTGAAATGTTCTACAACATTTATGAAGGATACACTCCGTGCATGATGAGGAACTCGTGCAGGTCCCTCGGCACCTGGTCGGGGCGGTACTTGGCGCCGTGCAGCGCCAGCGCCGCGGCCGCGAGGCAACTGAGGCGAGGGTTGAGCGCTGAACGGACTAGGCTCTCTGCCGGACCTACCGAACATTATCGTGGTTAAGCTTGATTGAGTTTTTGTCCAGAGCGTTGCTTAAATTAGCTTTTGTAGTGGATATAAACGTTTGAACGTGAGGTTTAGAAATTAAATATAGCATTATTCAGTTTAAGCATTATTCAGTTTAAGCATTATCAGTATAGCATTATCAGTATAGCATATTTTTTACAAAAACGAACTTATGGTAACCCAGGGATTCCCAATCTTTTTTAATTCGCGACACGCTTACGAGGTTAATTTTTTGTTAAGACGCCCTAGTGTCAGCGGGGAGGGTGTTCCAGTTTCAAATAGGATTAAAGGAACTATACTTCCTGCGACGCACCAGGGTATCGTGCCACACAGTCTGGGAACCTCAGTGCTAATCTATAAATTAACGTCTTTAAAAATGTAAAAACTCTCGTCCACAGATAAATTAACATTTTTTCAGGTCAATAAATTCACGCAAGCAGGTTCCTTTATTTCATTTCAAACGGTGCACCTCGCAGGCGGAATACACGACCATTGACCAAATTTTCGACGCATTTGAAACTCTGAGTACGCGCTCATATGACATAACTAACATTTTTTCCTTAGAAAAAATCCACTTCACCATACTTCCGCGTATTCCACCTACGCTGTGCCTCCTCACTCAGGACGCGAGATACTTCATGTTACTACTACTACTACTAATACTACTAGTACTACTACTCACCTCCAATAGAAGCCACGAGCGGCGTAATCCCGTCCGCGTCCATGGCGTCCACGTGCGCGCCCCTCGCGAGCAGCTCGCACACGCAGCCGCACAGCGCCTCGCCCCACGCCTCGCGCTCGTCTACACACAACACTGCATTTTATACTTAGTCTCTGCGTCCTACGGTTCATTTTCCACTACAGGGCACTAATCATCTACCGCGCTCATCTTCATACAGCACATATTATACTCAGTTTTTGATTCATATGGTTTATTTTCCACTTTGGAACATTGGGTCGCTTAACACTATGTTATACTTAATACTTTGACACAATTCTAAAGGTTCATTCGTCACACCTCGGTCTACACCTTGCCTTTGTGTACACACAACACTGCATTTTATTTTTAGTCTCTGCGTGCTACGGTTCATTTTCCACTACAGGGTACTAATTATCTACATCCCCTATACAACGCACTGAATTGTATACCTAATTCCTGCATCTTAAGGTTCAGTGTCCATTACGGGATACTAGATCGCATAATTCATTCGCACAGGAAGCCGTACAGAGCACTGGATTTTATACTTAATCTCTGCGTCTAACAGTACATTTCGCACTATCGTATGCTACATGGTAACAACGAGTGATAAAATACTCGCACGCACATACACAGAATACCTCGCGTTCGTCGAGACACTTCATTACATTTTTACACTTTATACTTTTATTTAAAGAAATATGATAACAAAATTACTAACTTCATCCATTGAGTTGCATAATGTGGAAAAGATTATTTGTTACCTAAGATTTCTACTACATTAGATCAACAGCTTCTATTGCACTCTATCTATACATTACCAAAAACTATTGTCAAATAATTAATACACAAAACTATGAAATTATTCGATATCAATTTTTTTCCGTAAAATAATTCCTTTTTACATTTGTGTGTGCAATAAAGTCTTTTTTTTAATCAAAATAGACTCTTTTTATTATATGAGACTATTTTGATTTTAAAAAGGTAAATAACTTTATTGCACACACAAAGAAAGGAAATAAAAACACAGAAATAAAATTAAAACAATAGGCGGCCTTATCGCTAGTAAACGATTTCTTCCGAGCAACCTCAAAGACAGAAATAACAGCAATTAGAAATTATTGGGTAGAGTGGTGACTTAAAACGTATAATCAGATTATACTTAAATAAACATATAGTAAGTATTACATTATTATTATTATATTTACATTTTATTTTGTGTTCTGCGAAATAAATATTTTTTCTTTCTTTATTTATTTCTTTATTATAATCTATACTAATATTATAAAGCTGAAGAGTTTGTTTGTTTGTTTGAACGCGCTAATCTCAGAAACTACTGGTCCGATTTGAGAAATTCTTTTAGTGTTAGATAGCCCATTTATCGAGGAAGGCTATAGGCTATATATCATCCCGATATTCCCACGGGAGCGAAGCCCTGGTGCGCAGCTAGTAAATATTATAAAGAGAACTCACCGGGCATGAACTGATAGGACAGTAGCGCGACATGTAAGGCCGTTCGTCGACAGTCGTCCGCCGCGTCCACGTCCACGCCGCAGTCGAGCAGGAGCCGCGTCGTCCGCGTGCACGGGAATCTGACACGAAATACAATTGAAATAAGAGCTTTTTTCGTCATTGACATTTAATATTCAAAAATTGTAACCTTTGATAGATGAATAAAGTTTTGTAATGCGGTTATTTTAACAAAATATTTATAATGTTTATTTTAACAAAACTAAATTTTCACAAAAAGATATCACTATTTAAATAAATAATATAAGAATATTATGAACCGACACACACTGAATATTTCTAACACACATAAATGCATGCACAAACAATATATTTGTTCAATCCTTCTCATACGAACTTAGCTGACAGGCTACCGCACGCAGATATTAGCAATGGCTCAAAGAATTTTGTTCGTAAGGAGATAAGATCAAATTTATTGGTAACTTAAAAAATTACTATTCATAAGTACTTTCTAAAAAGTTTACATGAATAAAAATATTGTCTATTCGATTATATTTTCAACTCACTGGCACACGTCGCTAGTATGGAAGTCGTCCACAGGTGTCCGCCTGTCGACCGCCAAGTGCAGCAGCGTGCCGCCCGAGCGCAGCCTCGCCGTGCGCAACGCGAACACCGCGCACCTGATCGCACGAGTCGTCTCCTGAGGAAAACGGTTTTATATTATATAATAAATCATAAAATTATTTTCCTTATGCATAAGCTTCGTAAAGCTCTATGGAATAAAAGCTTTGAAAATAAAGCTTTTTAGTCGAACAGACCGAAGCCCATGTCATCATCAGATTCCATTTGTATCAAATTTCTTCTAATCTTATCTACACTAATATTATAAAGAGGAAAACTCTGTTTGTTTGCTTGTAAAGAGAAGGCTCAAAAAATACTGGACCGATTTTAAAAATTCTTTCACCATTCGGCAGCTACATTATCCACGAGTAATAAAGGCTATATAAATATAACATTATGCTACGGGAGCGAAGCCGCGCAGATCAGGTGGAAGCAAATAGGAGAAAATACCATGAGAACGCAATTTGGCAACAGATCAGAATAAATTGCGAGAACAGAAGAATGGGGTAAAAAAACCTTTTAAAATAGAGATGAAGGTAGTTTTATTGTGAGCAGTGTATAATCAGACCCATCTCTATCTTCAATACATCAATAGATTTCATAGATTACATTTATGCCTTTGCATATGGCCCAAAACACAAAAGTATTATTCACAACTTTAACCGTTTCAAACTTACCTCATCGTTGTTGGGGTTTTCTAGAAGCCTTGCAGCTACGGCAACTAAATATAGCGCGGTTCGCACATTGCTCTCGTACTCCTCCTGAAAGAAATATCACACTAAAATACGAGTTTGCGACATAAAACATACATCATTTTTGTGCCGATACACACACAATATAAAAAAATTAAGACGCCTTCGCCCGTTTACAGTTTTTTCTTAGTAACAACATGAGAACTCTCCGCAGTAAAACAAAAATAATGGTTACACAGTTAGTTCCATGTAAAAATAATGCTCGTGATTATTATTGAATTATATATCATTGACAGTTAGAATAATAGACGTGGTGCCCGTAGACCTAGTTATTTCTCATTTGAATGTAGCGCTGTTCGAATGAGATGAACTACGTTCAGAAATAGCTGGTCCTTCGGGCGCCACGTTTCTGAATTGCATAATTTATTGTCACCAAAATTATGCTTAGTAGTTCGAATTTATAACTTTTTCATTGTTCTGAATGCCAGTTGTCAATGAAAAATTTTTTATTTTATTTTATTTAAGAAAAGAAACAAACAGTCGCTTAAAAACAAATTACATATTA
>LQNK01003008.1:32956-72832 GCA_001586405.1 Phoebis sennae | reverse complement strand
TGTTGCCGGCCTATTAAAGAGTGATGCTCTTCTCTTGAAGGCCCCTATATCGTATCTACTCGGAAACACCGCTGCTGGAAGCCGATTCCATAAGGTTGTTGTGCGTGTGTAGAAATTTCTTCTGAAACGCACAGTTGTTGACCGCCGACGTCGAGGTGGTTCAAAACGATTGATACGAAAGAAAAGTATCGTCTATTTTTTTTTAATTTAACTAAAGTACTGTAAAATTCCAAGAAAGAATTACATAATATTTCACAGGCCAGTTACATTGTTATAACTGCTTACGTTGACAAAGATGGTGCGACCTCTAAAATGAAACAATAACGTTTGAAACAGTAAAAATTACCTACGTTTCTAAACGAAACCAGCACACTTATTTTTAAACCAAATACGGATTACTAAACAATACAATAATTCAAAAATGGAACGTCGTAAACGTCAGTTGTAAGAAACATGGCGGATAACGTTCCGTTCCACTCTCACCCGGAAGGAGTGAACATAAAACTGTATCATAAAACACGAGTGCTAATCTATCGGGAATGTAGAGTAAACTGGGATGAATGAAGACGTTATACGGCTATAATAAAAATACACTTACTATCAATACTTGCGTACATAGTATGAACTCTTTGTTTTGTACGTAATCTTACGTTTCGATATTATAAAAATAAAGTGGTCAAAATTCGACCCTAATAAATTTTAGATACACAATAGAAGAGTAACAAATATTTGTGAGCTAGTGTTTTACGTATTCATTTAAAGTATATTATAATAAAAGTATTATTATTGAAAAATATTAGCTTTCTCCAATTTTTCTACAAATGTAAATTCATACACCTCTGTTTCGTAATATTTTCTACAAGTTTTTTGTAAAAAAAAAATATTTTACTAGACAACACTATTTTAATAAAAAGTCTACTAAGTACATACATCATAAAACCATATATTTTTAAACCGAATACAAATAAGTTAACAATAAGTTTTAGGAAACATGGCGGATTACGTTCCGTTCCACTCAAAACCCGGAAGAAACATAAACGTGTGTAATAAAACACGAGTGCTCAGCGAACCGTAAACATCTATGTATTAAAAGTGGAGTTAACTGGGATGAATGAAGACTCTTTACTGGTATATAATACACTTGATTTAACTATAAGCCATCGTATGAGGAGATAACTATTCAATATGGGTTATAATGTAGGTAATTGTAATAGTTTTTTGGCAGATCTATATTCTAGACAATTTTTAGGTTTAAATAGACGATAAGGCAGATTTCTGTAAATTGATTGTTTTCGAGTGACATGATAATTTTTGATCAAACTCCCTATAAAAAAAGATTTAAAAAAAATCTTTTCTATTAAGACTCATACTTTTTAACTTTGTGTAGACCGACAGTTTCGTACCGATTCGGAGGTCCTTCATCAGGGGGAGTGAGATGTTTTAGCTGTCACGTCTCTCCTTGCACTTTAAAATACACTTATTATAGTAGTTAATTAACTTTTCTCATTTCCAAAGGTTGCCTGAAAGATATCGCTCTTTAGCGATAAGGCCGCCTACTTGCCCTTATATTTTGTTCTTTTCATGTATGTATCTTCTGTCTATGTCTGTGTGCAATATAATGTTTTCTATCCTATTCTATTCTAGTTCAATGATACAAAATTACTGATGTAATTGTGTCATTATAAGAAAAATGTTTTTTAATGTGCATTATTTTTGATAAACTTCCAAAATATATAAGGGATGGATACGGGCCTCAGACGCCGGAGATATAGTTAAATACTACTTCAAGTCAATATCCTGAGACCACACTTGAGATACGTTTAAAAAAAAAGTAAACTTTGACAATGCTACTTTGTTTTTTTTTCAAATGCTACTTCCAAATATATAAGAATTTTCCTTCCTTCCGCTTCTAAATTTAACCGTTGTCAAAAAATAAAACAATTTTCGTTTCTATTCAAAATAATGAAAACAAATAGGAAATGACACTAATTTAGTTAATATCAGCTAGTTAACACAAATAGGCATTTATTTGACACACTTTTAAAGTGCCTATTTGCAAAACTATTTATAGAATGCCTACTATTATAAGTTGTTTAATTTAAACCTTAAGTTGTTCAATTACAAATGAACATAAAAATATCTAACAGACCTATTTTATTACTTTATTGTATCAAAAAAATATCGTACAGTAAAAGCAAATAAAATTTGGTTTTCAAAAAACTAAAAATACGTAGTGTCTGAGATCTTTTTATTCTGATTTTAAAAAATAGTAGGACTTCGTTCCCGTAGGATTTTCGGGATAAAAATTTAAAACATGTCATTCCTGGGGTTTCAAAGAACCTCTGTACAACATGCAAATCGGTCCTCTAGTTTCGGAGCCTATTCAAACAAATCTTTCCTCTTTATAATATTAGTATAGATTAATAAAATACTGAATTATTTTCGAAGCTGGTGTATTTTTAATAAATATTGTACTAAATATGAAAATATAATAGCAAATTGATTAATTAACACAAAAAACATATAAATAAATAAAAAAGTTTGAGTTAAGATTCGATGTCACTGTATAATCTTAAAAATCATGACTGATTTTGATGATTTCATCTTGTTTCATCATTTGTCTCATTTCTAGAAGGATGCATGAGTAATCGATGCTCACTCAGAGAACGAAAAACTTCCATTATATTTGATTCAATAACTAAAAAAAAAATAACTCTCCTATAACCTTTTATATTACAAACTAGCGACCCGCCCCGACTTCGCACGGGTGCTATGCTGATACTAAATACACCATAGAAAAACTGTGATCGTTATAAAAATTGATACGTTATTTTTATATCTGTCGTACGTCTCAGTCTGCGTTTGCAATGTAAGTGGTAAAAACTTGATAATTAACATCACATAAGAATCCTCAAAAATAACATTATTTCTCCACTATTTAATGGACATTATCATACATATAAACCTTCCTCTTGAATCACTCTATCTATGAAAAAAACCGCATTAAAATCCGTTGCGTAGTTTTAAAGATTTAAGCATACAAAGGGACATAGGGACAAAGAAAGCAACTTTGTTTTATACTATGTGATATGTTCAAAGATTTCACGCAAAAAAAATCAATACGCAACTTAAACGAAGCCCCAAGTATAATAAAAATTTTTGCCAAAAAATAGAACCGACTTCCTCGCTCTAAAAAGTGGAAAATAACTTTTATTTCATTTTTGTTGAAATCTATACAAAGTCGGTGTAAAATCTTGTTAAATTGTAAATAGATAAAGGCACCGACTTTGTATAGATTTCAACAAAAATGAAATAAAAGTTATTTTCCACTTTTTAGAGCGAGGAAGTCGGTTCTATTTTTTGGCAAAAATTTTTATTTTATCCTTTTTAGTGCCCTGTGAAGGATAATCACATCATCTAGTCACAATTCAGTTGATATATACATCAATAAACCTTAACCGCAGAGCTTATTCCGTTGATTTTCGAGGAGTTCCCTGGAATATCTTCCACATGGATGATCAGACTTGAACCAAATTTACATTTTGTAACATACATAAAAAAAAAATACGGTCGAATTGATAACCTCCTCCTTTTTTTTGTAAGTCGGTTAAAAAAATGAACAATCACTTGAACCAAACCTATCGAAATGTTATGCATATGAAAGGGTCCCGCATATTAATTCAACGCTAATTTCATTAAACGAGCATAAGAGGGTATTGTCCTCGAATTCATTACAATTATACGATCCAAGGTTTAAATAGGTCCATTAGGCGTTCATTGAAATTATTCAGTGTTATAAAATGTACTTAACATAACTAAAGAAATAAAATTATTGTAACTATTTTAATAGCTAAATGCTAAATAGGGATTATTTATAAGATGTTTTTTTAACAAAAAAAAAAACGTTATAAAAAACATAAATACCTTACACAATAAACCATGTGGCTACGGGTTAGAATGTCGCCACTCAGATTCTACCGTGGGTTTCGTAAGAGGCGATAGAGGGTAATTCTGCTGCACAACATCTTCAGCAATAAAAGAGTGAGAGCCGAGCATCGCACGATTGGGCCAAGCTCGCACTAGTGAACCATGGCTTGTATTCCCATCCCGTTTCTCTCCCATCCTGTACTACTCCTGTCCCAATTTCCTCTTATTATAAGGGATCCCCTTCCTTCAAGCCGACAAGGCATCTGCGACACTTTGATGTTGTACATGTTCATGGGCTGCGGTCAGTCACTTAACATGAGGTGAACCGCATGCTCTGCTCGCCTGCTGTAACAAAAAACATAAAGCTGCTTGCATAGGCCTTTTAATTTTTTTGTTGTTTTGATAATGAATGTTATCTACGAAATTTGAGAGCATCTGCGACACGTCTGTTGCTACAGGTGTCCATTGGCTGCGATTACCTAACATCACAGTATATAAGTATTAAAGATACTCACTAACATTATTTTTAATATAAAACAAATAAGGGTTTGTTACAACACTTAAAGCTGGAGATCTGCTGGAACAATTCGGCGGAAAATTCCAAGAAAGAGAGCTTAGAACCATGAAAAGGATATAGGATACTTTTAATCGCGGAAATCCCACGGGCTATATACACGGGTAAGACCGCGGAGAAAAGCTAGTTAAAAATAAAAAATCGACATTATTGACGGAATGTAGATGATCACAATATTGTTCTGTATAACACCTATTACTTACCTATATTCGCAAATAAAACATTTGAAATTTAATTTTAATTTTTTTGCGATATCATCAAACCATTCCACAGCTTCACGCACAATATACCAAGTAAATAATTATTTTTATAAAAAGTAAAAAATTAAGATTATCAAGCCGTTATGTGCAATCGTGCAAAGATTTAAACGGTCTATAATTTCATTAATACATAACCGCTATCTTAATGCAACAGTAACCCAGAAAATTGTAAAACATACTAGTAGAAATTGTTCTTTCATTACGACAATTATCGTTAATTGTTCCAATTATTTTATCGAAGTTACTGTTAATCCATTCCGAAATCTATTACAAGATTTTTTACCAGCGGACAAACGAACAGGATGGTAAGTGATCTCCGCCCATATTCGTAATGTTAGGTATCGCGAATGCGTTGCCAGCCTTTGAGATACTATTTTTTTAAGGTCTCAAAGTGGTTACTGTACGGAAATACTGATGGTGGCAGTCATTCCACGTCAATGAATGGTATCACTGAAGAAAATCTCAACCCATTTGGATGATATTTTTGTAATAATCTGAACAATTCTTTAAAAAAGTATTTTTAAAAGTAATGTTACAGCCATCCGCCCAATCAAAGCAAATAGTTGATTAAAACATGAATATACTTTTGATTTGTATTTATTATCAGAATACATATCAAATTTGTAAGTAGAAACAATTTATACAGTATTGCTTGTTACATGAAGTTTACACAAATTGAGGTAGGGGCAATCATGTTTTGTTCGAACACTAAACGCAATCGTGAAAAAATCGCAATATACACTGCGCCTTATTTTTTTTCTCTGTCCCCTATGTAGTATTAGATAGTAGTAATAAAAAAATTGTCTTCTTTATATATACTAATGTAGTGGAATAAAGCATTTCATTTCATTTCATAAAATACGCCATAAGACAGTCGATGGTAATTAAAATCTTTGAATTAATTTTATGGCCCCATTACCCTATCCCCCATGAGTTTAATACAACAAGCTCCATTGATCTCAGATCTAAAGAAATTAATTCATCGGTTACGATCGTAAAATCTACGACAGAGTTCAAAGGTACATAAGCCTGAAATACAGTTTTTACTTTTGATTGTACTTTTGATTTATTTATTTATTTAGCCATAAAATTCAAAAATAAAATATAAATTAATATTATTGGGAGCCTGGGTCACAAATATATTGATGAAAAATAAAGATATTATTATCGAAGCCTGAAATTAATAATGCTAATAAAGAACTTGAGATGGTAAAGGATATAATATTTTTGTTTGTTACATATCGTATATCTTGCCTTCCTGTGATATGTCTGGAATAAAAACTATCCTTTATGCCTTCTCAAGTTTCATAAATCTTTGTAAAAAAACATCCAAATCGGTTCAGAAAGAATCCTGGCATCAAAAGGAGACAGGCAAGTTTCCTAGTCTTTAATTTTTACAGAATAAAAAACATATTAAATAACACCTATAGATATAAAACGAACCGTTTACGATGCGTCTAAACACCAATCCCACCAGATATAAAAACGGCGGGTCAGTAGCCGTCATACAAAGAGCCTCTGTTGAGCCCTTAATCGTTTATTTAGCCTTTTTATTAACCATTCCAAGCTCGAATTTCAATGATACTGTAACGCTTAAGGATTATTGCTTTATTTTGTTTGTTAATTCTAATGTTTATTTTAATGTCATTTGGTCAATGATTATTTAAATTTGGACACAATCGGGTTTTTTCCCATCATTTACGTTTTTCTAATAAAAAGGTTTAAGCTGTTTAAATGTTTTTCGTTACTTTAGAAAACGTTTAGATGGAATTGTAAACGCGCAATATAAAATTAAATACATATTTATTAGCAGAAAATGTTTCAGCTATCCTTATCCTATACTAGCTCGCCTGCGTGTATATCCCGTTCCCGTAGGATTTTCGGGATAAAAACTATCCTATGTCATTCCTGGGGTTTCAAAGAATCTCTGTACAAAATTTCATCCAAATAGGTCCTGTAGTTTCAGAGCCTATTCAATACAAATAAACAAACAAATCTTTTCTCTATATAATATTAAGTACTTATAGATCTTCCTTCCCAGACTTTTAAACATCTGATCAAACGTTTAATACATCTAACCTCTTTAAAAATTGTACAAAAAAAAATTTAAATAACGTTCCTCATATAAATTGTAAATTGAATGGTTTTGAAATTTATAAATCAAATAAAAGAATTTTAAGTAAGTTTCGTCAATACTTCAAAATTTCTAACATATCAAGCCAATTCAAACCCGTGCAATTTTAAACCGCAAACACTCAGCTTATCACATTAAAAAAGCACTCCAGTCGTGGGAAAGCATCTGTTTGTCCACGATTAGATAAGACGAGTGGCAACGTGTGATGGTACGGAAGAATGCGTTATAATTGGACAGGAGGTTTATCTGTGTGTATGAGATGCACTTTGTTGTGGGTAACTTAAAAGACTTACGCTCGATGATAATAATCAATCCAAAAATGCAACCGTAGAGTCATACGGCCTTTTTCAATATCCTATCTGTTCCTTGTTTTGCTCACTAAAGTCAGTCAAATCAAATATCAATATCCTAAAGACGAATACATTTGCTATGACTTTTGTCTATCTATTGTCATATAATTTGACATAACAATCTATCTTTGATACTTTATTGAAAATGGCCGTTAGCAATTTAATAGTTGAAGGATCGGTTGTTGACAAGGCTTCCACAGAAAATGGATTGCTAGATCTAGGTGCAGGTTTTGGATAAGGATTCATTATTTACAAGCGAGCTTTTATACAAGTCGGGTAAGAAAGTCAAATATTCAAATAATTCTTCAAATTATTCCATAAAATTTGAATTCAAAAGGTATTTAAACTTCGAAATTTTAAATTTGAAGTTCGAATGAAAATTGAGTCATTGTTGCGCTTTCCTGTAGCGTATAACGAATCTTCCTCGTATAATCTTTCTCAATACGTATTTCCACACAACAGATAAGCCAACTGGTAAACTGTCTCCGCTTGATGGATGCAGAAGAATGCGTTATAATTGAACAGGAGGTTTATCTGTGTGTATGAGATGCACTTTGTTGTGGGTAACTTAAAAGACTTACGCCTGATGGTAATGATCTATCCAAAAATGCAACCGTAGAGTCAATTACGGCCGTACTAAAGTCAGGCAAATCTATCTATTTGCGCTTACTTTGATTTACGAAACGATTGGCGCAGTGGCAATCGTCTACGGCGCCGAAGGGTGTAGGTTCGATCCCCACGAACATTGCAATTTCTACAATCTGGGTGTTAATTTATCTCTAGTATGTATGTATCTAGTTGCAATAGTATAAGCTTTGCTTAGTTTGGGACTAGATGGTGTTGTGTTAAATGTCTTCAAAAATCTTAAATGGTTCTTGAAAAATCTTCAAATTTAGAAATTCGAACCTTCAAATTTGAAATTAAAATGAAAATTTAGTTATCTTTGCCCTTTTCTGTGGCGTATAATGGATCTTCCTCGTATAATCTTTCTCGATGCGTATTTCCACACAACAGATAAGCCGACTGGTAAACTGTCTCCGCCTGATGGATGCAGAAGAATGCTTTATAATTGGACAGGAGGTTTATCTGTGTGTATGAGATGCATTTTATACAAATCGGGTTCTAATTTCGAATTTCGAAATTTAAATACCTTTTGAATTCAAATTTTATGAAATGACTCATAGAAACGTCTACGTATTCAAAATTCGAAGCTTTAAATTTGGAATTCGAATGAAAATTGCGTCATCTTTGCACTTTCCTGTAGCGTATAATGAATCTTCCTCGTATAATCTTTCTTGATGCGTATTTCCACACAACAGATAAGTTGACTGGTAAACTGTCTCCGCTTGATGGATGCGGAAGAATGCGTTATAATTGGACAGATGATAATGCTTCAAAATGATTGTGTGTTATCTAGTTAATATGCACGTTTAAAAATCGCCTATTATCATTTAAAAAGCTAAAAAAAACATATATACTATCCCTTTTTACAGAAGCGACTATTATTATAATCCTAATTTATGACAATCCTGTGCAACGTTCGATTTTTGAAATTTGAAGTTGAATGAATGATGATGATGAATGGATGCACGTTGAATCATCTTCGCACTTTCGGTCATCTTGGATGTACAAGCATACTTTATATCTTATAGCGCAGCAACAGCTAACAGCGCAAGCGGTAGGCGGTAGAAACAAGTGTAATACAATGTATGAAGTAGGCCACATCTACCGGCGATGGGAGGCCTAAATACTTAATCTTTTATAGGACTTTGATGACAGCTAACAACTAACAAGCGACATTTGCATAGAAAGATGACATACAGAACTTGTTAAAACATGAAATCACAAAATGTTGCTGACAATACTATAATACGAATTCATTATGTATTTCAGGTACACGCTGATAGCGTACTACGATATGTACTCCCAGATCTACACGACCACGAAGATCTGGATCCAGCTCATCATGATCTGGCTGGTCTCCTTCGGTTTAATGGTATGTTTACAAGAATTTGTTATTACTTCCAGCTTCCAGCTGATATTGAGGCTGAGAAAGGGCTTAATATATCAGACAAATGAACAACGAAGTTATTATATGCTATTAAGTTTTCTTTTTTGTAAACTAAATCAAATCAAATCGTTTATTTGCATAATTGCGTGTAAAAAGATAATAGCTTACACATATTTCTCGTTTTCAATGAAACTAAATTTCACTCCAAATTAAAATATAGCCTTTATTGGCTCATAAATTTTAATTTGAAGCGTGAAAATCAAAAAATATTTAATTTTCACGCTCGCACAAAATAATTTTAGTTTCTTTAAAAATTGCATATAAAATATTTTACTATTGCCAGTTATTTAACTCGTCATTTTCCATAAATAAAAATAGTTCGTACAATAATAAACATCCAAACTACAAACTTTAAGATGATATACCATGAAGAGCCCACTAGTTTTCGAGTAAATCCATTACAAACAAACAAATCTTTATAAGTAGAATAGTATTCAAAGCAATAGACCCATTCCGTGTGTGATGGAGAGCATTGTTATTGTTAAATAATGTACTGTTTATTCCGACTGTAAAGGGTTGCCATCTTACGAAGAAACGAAAGTATAAGAATTTGAAATTAAAAAAGCGCTCTCTTGAATTGAAATAAAAAAAATATATTATTTAAAGCAAGAAATAAAATATATATTAAAAAGTTTATTAGACAATTATTAAAACTAAATTTTGCTAGTTACAGTTATAAACTTAAAAAAATAATTATTAAAAAGCCAATCTACTTACCAGTTGTACCCTACGGTTTCACCCGTGGAGTACTGTAATGTACTCTCGTACCTTAAAGTCAACCACATGGACCTGCCTATCACAAAAATATAACTAAACTAAATCTGGAACATTTCCGCGCTTAAACCATCAAACAAACTTTTTTGTTCTATAACATTTCGAGTTCCTTGATAATAGGAGATACCATGCAAGTTTTCAGCTTGCCTCAAACAATTTCTCCCTCCCATCCTGCCAAATAATGGTATCTATTCAAGGAATCTCACTGTTCCACTCCCGTAGCACAATAGTCTAACATCTGATCTAGATTTTTTTTAATCCAACCCCTAGTTTCTGAGATTTGCGAATTCAGTCATCACCTTTAGTAGTACAGATAGTAGAATATAATGTACTCTATACTAATATTATAAAGAGAAAAACTTTGTTTGTAATGAATAGGCTGAAAAACTACAGGACCGATTTAAAAATTCTTTGACCATTCGAAAGCTATATTATCCACGAGTAGGCTATATAACATTATGCTGGAGCGAAACCGCAGAGATCAACTAGTATTTTAAATATTTCATAAAAATGTATAATACACAATAAATAATTTCCTGGTATCCCTTTGCAACCCTACCATCTGATTATATCCGTTTTGTATGAACGTTTCGTGGAACGAACGGACAACAGATCCATTCATATTGATATTAGTGAATGCGGTCACCATGCGCTATGATATTTCAGGATACTGAATTAATGAATATTTAACGAAGAAAACACCATGCCTTTGAATATTTTGGGATAAATTCGTTTATTATTTTACTTTAATTTTTTAGAACTTTGTTTTTTGGATATTTTGCATTTAAAAAGCTCATAAAAAATGAAGTTTTTACTTATGATATTAATGTAACTATTATAGATAAATGCAACCCTACCATCTGATTAAATGAACTTTTATAACACCTTTTATAACTTAAAAAAAAAGAACTTTAATCTTTAGTAAAATATAGTGAATAATCCTTATATTTCATATTTTTATCAAACCTATACACATTTCGACATCATAATCAACTCGTACTGACAACCCGTTATTATTTCCAAAGAAAAATCTTCAAAATCATAATTGCAAACGATTTAATGCAAACGTTACGCAAATTCTAACTAAAACTTCATAACTTTCTAACTTTCTCAGCTATAATTACAACGAAACGTGTAATTTTTACGTTTTTAAAATCACTACATGCTCTGCTTCCTTGCCCAGAACAAAATATGCCGTATTTACTATTTAATTACTTCAGTAGATTTTAATAAAGTAATTTATTAGTCTTTATTACCGTAATTATGATTTTATCACTCATAACGACGTTTACATTGTGTCATACATATGTTAAATAAGTCTTGAATAAAACATTTCTTGTAATTCGGCACCGAATGGTTTGAAAGGAAAATTTTTATCTATGTACAAGTAAATTTTATTTGTATACAAAAAAATTTCACAGTTTTGCACTATTATTTTAACCGATTTTCAACCGTCTCTAAAAAAAAAAGAGGGAGATACTTAATTCGGGCATATTCTTTATGTATGTTACCGCATAATCTTTCACACAATATTTATTTGAAACGTAATACACCGAAATCACGTTTGATGATAACAATTTATATAAAAGTATGTTAATATACCATCTTACAAAAGTTAAACTACCTTCTAGAATAGTAAGTGAATCTGTCAGCTGTTTATTTTATATGTATTTGGCATTCTGAGACCCACCCATTTATGCTGGATTTTTCAAAATTACGCAATTATGAAATAAAGTATATTACAGTTTGTCGGCAAATAGTTACAATTGCGATTATGTTTTACCCAATGAAATTTATTTATTTAAAATTATTACATACATTATCCTTAGACTAATGTAGATAACATTACAATAAAATATATTTCAGTTTGACGATAAACAGTTACAATTGTGATTATGTTTTACCGAAAGAAATTTATTTATTTGTTTAAATTTTTTACATGAGTTATACTTACATTAATATCCACATTACATTAGGCTCCAAACTAGGCAAAGCCTGAATCTTAGACGCCTACAGAAATGTTATTAAGATCTAGTAAGTGGAGGATAGAAGTACAATATTGCATGTGACAAAAACAAGAATACATTGGACAGTGAAATATATTAAAGGCCGTTGTTCATGTTCAAATATTTAAATTATCAATTAAATAAATAAATGAAAATAAAATTTATATGAAAACATGGTCACCGTAACCATTTGTTTAGAATTTATATAGCAGACAAATGCACAAACAAACAGACAGATTATGAGGGAAGTTAGATTTCGTTCATTGCTCTTTATTATTCATACAACAATACACAATAGTATTTAATACTAGCTTTCCGCCCGCGGCTTCGCACGCGTGGGCTACTAATTTCTGTATTTTTTATAGGCGCACAACAAAAGTTTAAAAAAATTATGGTCGCAGGACCGGTGATATATGCGCCGTTCTATAGTTTTTTTTATAATTTTCTGTGGAAATAGGTTTGACCAAGGTTTTAATTGCGCGCGTCTCTTCAAAATACAGAAAATTATAGCCGACGCCACCGAAGCCGCGGGCGGAGAGTTAGTTATTTTTTTAAGGTTTTTGAGAATTTATTGAGTGTTTTAACGTCTTAACCTATACGTTAAGAGTATGAAAAGGCATGTCCGCAACTTTACCAAAATCTCACATTGTCACGTGGTATGACATTTTCACGACTTTAGAAGCGTATATCTCAAAAAATATTTATTTTAGCAAAAAACGCATTTAGAAAACTCCATTTCATTTTTTAAGACCTATCCAATGACATCTCATTCAATGATATATTAGCGAATTTATTTTGTTACCCTCCGTTTACATGTATGGAAAGCCACCCCTAAAATATTTTTTGAAATAAAATGTAGCCTATAATTTGCACCTAATATTGGTCTATAAGCATGTGAAATTTTATTAAAATCTGCCCAGTGGTTATAACGTGATTGACGCACATACAAACAGATAAACAGACAAACAGATAAACAGACAAACAGAAAAAAATTTTTCTAACCATGGTTTTGGTATCTATAGAACATACATATTGCATACCAATTATTATTTTTGAAAAATATTCAATGTACAGAAATGGTTCGGTTACTGTTTTATTATATGTATAGATAATAATACGAGGCAACTTTTCCATAAAACAAATTAATTTCCATTTTAGTCTATATAATTTCACATAAAAATTAAACTATTTAAATATTTTAAAGGTTCTTTACAAATTCATATAGCAATAAAATAACATTAAGCTAATTAAAGGGTATGGGAAGAAAGGATTTTTTTTATGATCTTGTAAGCGAATGCGGGTTACCCAATGCTTAGTGATTACCACCCGATGTGTCATAGTATTTTCTTACCTAAATAAAAAAGAATTATTATTAAAACGTTGGTTATAAAACTGGCCAAGTGCAAGTCGGGCTCGCCCACATATGATTCTGTTTCAGACCCTCTTTATACCTTTTAGTAATTGTTGTTATAGCTGTGATGAAAATACATAAATTGAAAATTCATTTTTTTTTTAAATTCAGCTTTCTGCCCATCACTGTGTATGAGATACCTAGTGACAGACACACAGTCGGTACTAACCCGACATAACCCGGTAACTTCCCCAGGCGTTCGAGTTTGCATTAAGCATTTCATTTACCCTTGTTGTCATTGAGACCAATCACTAAAAGTCACTCTTGCTACCTTGACACCAATCACTAAAAGTCACTCTTGCTGAAAGGAGAACCTTTGCGACACGGCTACACATTCCACAATTTTTCCTGCCAGGCCTACGGTTAGGTGAGTCGCTCACGTATCGGCTTGCTAAGGCACCAAAAACAATGTTTTGACCAGACAAAATGCCAATACCCATCTGTAATAGACCTGTAATGATCCCACTCATCGAACGAAACGAATTAAAATGCTTCTATATCTCTCCAATCTTCTATAACTTCCAGGACCAATACTGGCTGAGCAATGTTCGAAACCGTAAACTTATTTTTATGTATGCATTGTTATTTAATAGGCACTACGTATGTGTATTCATAACGTTACAAATAAGTCTATCGCAAGGTCACTAATAAAACGGAGGCTTAACTTAAAATTAACTGTGAGTATATTATTACTGATCACTATTTAAATGCCTTGATGGCTTATAATCCGGGAGTTAGGACCATTTTTGGGTAGGTGTGAGAGGCAAGCTCAAAACTTGTCTGATGCCTCTCCTATTATACCCCGATTTAGAACTGCAGACCTGGCTGGTTAAAACCAGTCTTTTTTCGACCTGGCCGGTAGAAAGTCCCGCCAAAAAGACCTTTTTGAGAATACTATTCTTTAGCTTTAAATTATATCCAATTAATATTTCAAGTTGCCTCAACAATTCTCGTTCGCCATTTTTGGGTAGATGTTCGAGGCAAGCTGAAAACTTCTATGATGCCTATTCTCTAATTCTATTCTCCTATTCAAAGATAATAATAAAATAAAATCCATTTATTTCGGACAAGAAAGGCCATATTCATTTAATTATTAAGTAAATCTGATTATTAACATTACAACATGAATTTTTCTCACCGTAAAAACCATGTCAGGTCCAGTCGTTGTTGAGTTATGCGCTTACCAACACATTTTGCGATTCATTTTTATATATAAGAAAGATAAAGCAAATGAAAAGATATAAAGAAAGCCAATATAACTATTCATAAAAATGATTATTAATATGTACACCATTACAAGTAGTGATGGATTACGGTTAGAATTGGGTCATTGCACTTCCATACACATACATGTCTAATTGTACCGAATTAGGAAGCGGATGGTTTTCGACGACACGTGTTAAAGCGATTAGCGATTTATATTTTTTTAGGCCTTTTCTGTGAAAAAACATAAGGTAACCCTTTTTTAAAGCCGGCAAGCAAAGCATACGGTCACCTGATGTTAAGTGACTGACCGCAGCCCATGGACATCTACAACATCAAACTGGTCGCAGATGCCGCGCCGGCTTGAAGGAAGGGAAGAGGATAAGGGGAGGATAAATGATGGGAGATTATTAATTTTTAATCATGAATTTTGAAATCATAGATAGTGTTTAACTTACATATTTTATGTGTACATAATTATTTATGATTAAATAAATATTTTTAGTTTACGCGTTACATAATAAGTCTTTATTTTGTTCCGACTACCCAGCCAAAATCATTGTATAAATCGCTCACTGAATACAACACAAAAAATGAAGATAGTTTTGAAGAGGCCATGCACTCTGAAACTTTTGGGACCTCTGAATTTATTTGTTATATTCAAGTATAAATTAAGAAAAATGTCGAAGTTACACCCTAGCAAAAACCATCGAAATTAGTTCATCTTTTTAAGATTAGATAAGCAAATATAAATATTGTTATTTTTTTTTAATTTTATAAAAAAAAAACAAAAATTTAAGCGTCTTAGTCTTATACTTGCAGAAAGCATTTAATTGGATCTTAGTATTTAGTTTTTGTTAAATCTTTTTCTTCCTATTTTTTGTAGCTTTTGCATTCTCTAATAAAATAAAATAAAATTAACATTCGCTTATATTGGACATCCACAGTAACATATACATTAAACGCAAAAAGAAGTAGTATATTTTAGACTCAACACAATGATTACATTATTCACTCGTTTCCGTTGTCCAAACATCGTGTGGGTGTTAATGCGTATTAGCTATCAAATGAGAGATCTTAATTTATGCATTAGATGATGGTTTAAAATTATATGACAATAAATCGATTATATTTCATTTATTTTAATTTTTTTTCAAGGAGATAATAACCAAAATAATATATTAAGTAATTGCAATAGACGGAAACGATAAAAGAAATAAAGAACGTAGTTTATTTATTTATTTATTTGTTAAATAGAACACTATTGGTTTATCATCAATATGAACAGTCTGGATAATAAACCTTTTAAAGTGTGCACAGCACTCATGAAGAAGCAACAAAAAGAAGTTTAGTTTAAGACTCAATATTAAATGAATAACGGTTTGTTTTTTATCGTTACATATATGAGGTGTTTCATAGCTAACTTTTCACTTTTCAACACGTAAAAATAATGAAAAGATTCGACGAGGCTTTGTTAACTTAATATGATTTATTTATCCTGTAAACGGGTGAAACGCTAAAACACCTTATATAGTATACGTAAATTACAAATTGTACAATAATACGTATAAAACACGATGACAATATTAATTGGCTTCTGTTGTCCAAGTAACACTATTGTGTGGGTGTTAGCGCGTATTAACGATTAACGACTGGTGAGGTCTCGGTTATGAATACAATAACAGGTTTTTAATTTTAATCAATTACTAACCAAGACAATATAGTACCATTGATTGTTATAGGCTAAGTTCAAAGCGATCTTTTAATATATTTAAAACTAAGGTGAGAATGGACTGACTTGGCTTATTTTGGTCTTAAAATATTTGTTTTCAGGGAAAGTTAAAAGGTGAGAAATTGTGGAGGGGGAGGTATTTTTCATATAAATAGTACGTACAAAAAAGTCTAGTCCAAAAATTGCGTTACTTGCGTTACTTGTAAATGCGTCAGTTAGTGGCTATAAATAATAACATTTAATAAATATAATAGTAATTTTTAATTTAATAAATGAAGTTATTTATTCTATTTAATTTAGCTCTAATTTTTAATTTTTTGTTTTTCCAATATTTTGTAAACAGTGCTTATACTAAAATAAGTTATAAATTATTTATATCATTATATTTTAATTATTTCAATGTATTTACTGTGAATTTACCAATAAAATACATAAATAATAAATATCTTAATAACACTTAATTATTATTTAACATTACATTCGTTCGCTTCCGTTGACCAAGTAACTCTCGTTGTGAGGGTGTTAACGATTGTCGAGTGAGGTCTCGATTCATTACCGCTTTGTATGAAACTTGTCCACTTTAATTGTTTGGATCCTGTTTTTTAGTGTTACTTTCAATAGAAAGGGATAGTCGTAAAACGTTTGTTTGTATGTAATGCGGGTAACTGTTTAATTGTAGAACGAATTTTGATGCGGTTTTCACTATCGGTCATAAAGTATTTTTGGGAAAGATTTCAGTTTTTGCATCGGTGCAGCATCGTTTAGAAGGAACACATTTTTTTTGTATTTTCGATTTTTTGCTATGCTATTCAGTTATAATTTATTGACAAAATTTATTAAGTTGAATTATCAGATAGGAGTGGAATCACTCGAAACTTACTTTGGACACAATCTAGCAAAAATGATCGCATTTTTTTCATGATTACTTTTAAATTTGACTTTCCGGACGGTAACGAAAGATTTTAAAATATCTTTTAATTTAATACATAATATTTTATTTTACCCAGGTGCCCCCCCTCCTCGGCGTGTGGGGTAAACTAGGTCTCGACCAAAAGACGTTCTCCTGCACCATCATCCCCAAAGACGGTCGCAGCCCGAAGAAGTACCTCTTCGTGTTTGGATTTGCGCTCCCCTGCGTGGTGATCATCGTGTCCTATTCGTGCATTTATTGGAGGGTGCGCGAGAGTAAGCGCAAGCTAGAGGGACGGAGGTGTGTATGTGGGTATGTTCCTTTGCCTGCTAGTCGATGTTTCTGGGCGGGTTGTATGTTATCTCTTGATCTTCCCCTTTGCCTTATTCTGCTAGTATGTTTGGAATGTTTTAAAGTAGATAGGTAACTTATGACTCGTGATTTTTGATACCTTGGAAAATATGTTTTATCATAATAATAGGTTCGTTATTTATTTATAGTTTCCTTACTTAACTAGTTGTAGTTGAATGTAGCTAATAACAACAAATTAACTCAATGTCATGCTTGATAAACACGTTTTTCTACTAAATTAAGACTTTTGGATGTATGTTTTTGAACTAATATGAATTAATATATATATCGATGAAAAAAGGATATACACATTTTTAAGAGCTAATCAGAAATACTATTTTTGTTCACAGCAAACTCAGCGGCCAAACAGCAAAAGAAAAAGAGGAAGATTCACGTCTCACGACACTCATGTTAACAATATTCCTGTGTTTCCTCGCCTGTTTCCTCCCCCTCATGATCATGAACGTAGCAGATGACGGGATTACCTACCCTTGGCTTCACATAATAGCGTCCATTTTGGCTTGGGCTTCCAGTGTCATGAACCCCCTTATATACGCAGCTACCAATAGACAATATAGAGCAGCGTATGGCAACCTTCTTAAAATGTGCAAAAATAATCCAGTCGCGAAACGAACGACGTGGGGCAGCCGTACAGTGGGACACTCGTCCAACTCACCGCATTATGTGGAGAAACGAAACGCGAAAGAAAAGCCGACGAAATTGTAACGTTGAGGTTAAGAGACTGACTTGTGTTTGAATACGTGTTTTTAGTTTAATAATGGTTATGTTAGTGAACTGAATGAAGGTCGTTTTAAAGTTTTACGAAAAAGAACTTATTGTAATGTAAATTTTTTATATGGCAACATTAAATACTGTCACAAAATGTCATAGACAAACAAGTGTCCGTTTCATTTTCATAAATAGAATAGGAAGAAACATAATTCTGATTTATTAGAGCGATGTTTATTTGTCAATACTCAATATACTTACTTAGAAAGTTAGAAGCATCATAATATCTAAGTTTTATTCAAACTCTTTTTAGAGCTATTGCTCAGTTCGTGTGTTTGTAAAATGTAAATATATGTATGATAATTTCACTAACCCTAATTTAATCCATGTAAATAATGTTACTAAGAGCAGTTCAGCACCAAAGTTTTAAATTATTTAATTTGTATTGCAGATTTATCTGTACCATGTTTTTTATTATTTATTAAGCTAAATTTGATCTGTTATAATTATTTTGATCCATATAACTACTGATTTGAATAAGATTGATAAAAATTATAAATCACTATTTAAATGAATATAATCATGATTTTTTATATTGTTACTGGGATGTATTCCTTCAGGAATGTTTAAATAGTAACGTTGATGATAAAGTAAATGGCTTAAGAGGTTCAATTTACCTGGATTCAGCTTGTCAGAGATAGTAAAGACAAATGTTAACTGATTAATAATAATACGACAAATAATACCTTGATTTTATATTAATTAGATTAGTACTTCGCATTTTATAAACATTCCTTTAAATTAAACTAATATTAACTGCATATTTTCTAACTTTACAGCCTTATTTATAAATGGGACCATAGTATATTTTTACTTACCTACAGTGAACGAATTACATATTTTTGCAGTTATATAATTAATACTATACATTTTCTTAAGTATTTATTTTAAAAAAATGTGTTTACGAAGACTGAAAAGAAGTCAATTATGTTACAATAACCCATTTTTATAACTAATCTAAGTATAATAATTGTAAATTATCTCAAATTTAATAGAAAATTACCCAATTATATACTTTATGATATAATTTATTAGTAATATTTTTAAATTATTTGTACCAAGTAGTGTTAATTATTATACCAAAGTGAATAAAAATATTTGGGAAAAAACATTTGGTGTATTTCTTTAATATATCCTTATATTGTTTTTATGAGCAATAATATCCGTTAATCGGTTTAAAGATAATGAGAAGCCGGATGCACTAAGCTACTAATACGCCAAAATGGAGTTCAAACAATGAATTATCTGTAAAGATGATAAACATAATATTAACTTTTTTATATGAGAAGCAAAACAACTACAACGTGGTGTTGGTTAGACTATATAAACCACTAGCTGAGATCCGTGGTTCACCCGCGAATATCTTACCAGTAGGATTTTCGAGATAAAACTATATCCATCCTCGGGTTTCAAATGTACAAAATTGCATTCTCTTTATAATTTTAGTATAGATTAATATAATATCAATATATGATAATGATTTATAACCTGGGTTTTTTTGATCTAGTGTTCGAATATTTTTTTTCTGGCAACTTTTTGATGACTGCTTTGTCTATGATCATATTGCTGTTGTGTCAAATCTGTCAAATAATTTTGTCTGTGATCACAAGAAATTGTCAATTTATCAGGGACGGTGTCTGAAAAGGATCTTCATTAAATTAAAGAAAACATGGCAAAAAGGATTTCCCAAAGCTCAATTAACTGGGCTGCCCTCGCTGAGAGGGTCCCGCCCAACCAGAAAGCCAATTTGGCTGCCTTTAAAATGAAGTCCGACAGCTATCTCCGCAGGTTAGTTTTGACATGAATGTTACATAATTTTTAATTTTTGTTATATATTTTTAATGGAATAAATTGTGTCAAATATTAACCCCTAACAATCCAATGAGGTGTCAGTATAATGAAGGTATGGATTGTTATAACAAAATAAATTACTGCACCACCACCCAACTTTCTTTGACTAATAGTGTTATAAAATTACAATTAACCTCTGAAATTCAGTTTTTAAGATTCCAAATAAGTTGAGATAATGATATACCTATTATTTATTATTGAAAAGCGGACATTTATAGCTATTTTTAAATCCATTTTCTTCTAATTAGAAGTTGAAATACATATATAATTATTAATATTTTCAGGGTATTGGCCAACCCCGCCGAGGCTCCCAAGATCAACTGGTCGCAATACAAAGCCGCCATCACAATCCCCGGCATGGTGGAGAACTTCCAGAAGCAGTATGAAGCCCTGAAGATCCCGTACCCATCAGACACGCTGAGCTCAAAGATCGACGCCCAATGGGCTGAGATGCAGAAGGAAATCGCAGCCTTTGTCGCCGCTTCCAATGCTAACATTGCCAAGTTAGTATTTTGCAATACTTTAAGTTTCAATTAGAATGATATTTGTTTATGTGCATGTTGAATATTCTCAGTTAATATGTATGGTTTGTACACATTGTAAGGCAATTTAAATATGGAATACATGTTTTTGCAAATCTTATTAGAATAATCTTACTTATTTAAAAAGTTCAGTATTTGGAGTAAAAATTTGATAATACTTAACCAGTTTTTATGATTACGGATCAGTAAAATCTAACTGTAATATAAAATAACAAATTTTACTGTGGTCTATTTTTACTAAATAAATATTATTTCACTTCAGATATGAAAAGGAAATTGCCGAGACCAAGGCTCTGCTACCATTCGACCAGATGACAATGGAAGACTTCCGTGATGCCTACCCCGAAATGGCCCTCGACCCACTCAACAAGCCTACCTTCTGGCCCCACGACGAAGAGAACCAGCTGGACTACGTGGACCCAGAGCAGAAGGCACCAGCTCATTAATATTTCAATGATGTATCTTGGATGGAGAAGTGTATGAAGCTGTTATTATTGATGTAGGAATAAAGTGAGATCAGTAAAATGTTTTATTATTTACAAACCTGAGCAATAAATTGTTATGAACTCGGTATTTTATGATTTTATGTTAAGCCCTAATAGGTTCCAAAATTCTATCCCATTAGATATTCTACATCCTTATATCAACTACAGATTGTAAATGTTGTTAATATTTTATGGCAAATAAATATATGCAATTTTATATAGATGAAAATTAAATCTTAATCTGTAGTAGTCAATGATGAAAAAAACAAAGGTTGCAGATTTTTTGTCACACTTCTCATATAGCAAGTTTTATACATCAGAAGAAATACACAGGAATATAAAATTTTGGGAGGAGTGGATATATTTTAGGTACATTTAAATTTTTCTCCAGGATCCAATATGTAGTAGGCCATTTTTGTTCTAAACAAATATTTTAATTCCTAAATACTTGCTCAATTACAACAGAACCATCAAAGAGGGTATAAAAAGGACTTAAAATAAAAACACTTTAGTTCTTATCCATTTATTTGCTGAATTGCACATTATCAATACTGAGTTTCAATTAACAGGAATGTAGACTAATATTGCTCAGTAATTTACATCTAGGAAAAAATATCCAATACAAGATTTTTAAGTTTTTTAACAGTATGAGAAAAAGTTAAATTTTGTTTAAGTTAGGTTAAGATATTGGTTAAAAAGTGCTATTAAGTTAGACAATAAAATGTCTTATAAAGTTAGCGAGATTTTTCTACACCCATTTTTATTAAATCATTGCTACTGGCAATCTATTGAAAATAAAGATTAGAGTCACAAACACAAAATATTTGTTGATAAGCCTTATGTATAAAATGTACAGTTTAATTTTTTATTTAAATTTCACGCCGTCCATACATTTTCAGTTTATTAGTAATGTTTTATTAGAACATTAATTTCCATAAACAAGCTTATAGACAAATATTATCCATTTATTGGAAAATATTACAAACAAATATTTTCTGTTATTTTAAGCTTCACTAAATGCTATATGGTGGTAAAAGCTTGAATGTAATCTACCTACTAATACTAGTTTGCTAAAAACACTTTGTATTTTTAAAGATATGATTTGACATGAATAAAAACATACTGAGTATGTTCAAAATTTAATTCTGTGATGATTTTCTAGTCAATAAAAGCAACCCTTTGTGTTAATTAATTTATTTAATATTAAATCTAAACTGTCTTAGTGTGACTCAAATTAAAAAGTTAGTTAAAAAACTTTTTATGTAACATGCCCATTTTACAACTAAATAGAGCAGATAAAAAATGCTTTATATAGTTGTTATTAAATTTTTAGAACAAAGTTATTTGGGTATAAATAAGTTTTTCTCTCTATCAAATAAAATCCCAATAACATAAAAAATTATATTATAAATATCTAAACATAAGTCTGCTCTTTCCACTGTATCTGCAGATACCAACACACAAACAGTATCACATAGTTCTTACAAGATACGCAAATGTAAACAAACTTGTGGCATTTGAAAATAATTTGTTAAATGTCTGAATACTAAAGACAATCAACTTTAACCATTTGAAATATTTAACCGTCCCTCATAGTAAAGCATTAATTTAGTATTTGGCCAAATATCAATTCATACATACCATTCACTATATTTTTATCCAAGCAATAGTTTCAAATAATTTCAAAACTAATAAAGGTTTAAAATATCCCCCAATTTATTACTCAAATCGCTATTTCCATACCAACATTCTAGCATACATTACCAAAATCAAAATAAACTATTCATATCACGTTATACAAGCTCTTCACCCAAGTTTGCTTACACTCAAATCACTAATTCTGCTCCGCTGGTTGCGCATACATATTATAGTAGCTATTTGGCTGATACCCCGGATTCTGACCCTGGTTACTCTGGTCATATCCCCCGGAATTTCCTTGATAATTCTGGAAATTTCCGCGCCCACGTCCACGCCCTCGCCCGCGGAAACCGGAATCTCTGCTTTGGTCCCGGTTGAACCCTTGGCGCGGGAAACCTTCTTGGCGGTTGAAACCGCCTTGGAAACCGTTGGAGGAATCGTTGTTGTCCCATCTTGATCCTGGTGTTAAAATATTTGTATTATAATAAGGTTAGGGTATCAACAATGGTTTCAATCTTACAGGCATAGCCAACGGGCAAACCCTAATGTGTATGTGATAAAACTGTACAGGCTTTGATGGTTTTGCCATATGTGGGAGATTTTTATAAGGTAAAATTCTTGGTTACAGTCAAAGTATAGTAAAGGCTTTGTTTGCTTTAAACAGGCATCAAGAACCTGGTCTTGTCCATTATTGTCATGCGGGCAACATTATTTTCTTTACCCTCTTCTGAAAGACGGTAAGAATTAATATCACTTCAAAGAGACAAAAAATTCAATGGATATGAAATCATAAGTTTTGAATTCATCTTAATTCAGCTTTACTTATTTTTGCTCCGACTGCACAGAAGTAGGGTAATGTTTTGTGGTGGGTTGTAATGAAGGGCCTTCCCCTTCATTTTATTTTTTTTTTCATTCACACAGTCGGGTTTTTAAGGAAACCTATTAATCAAGCTCGTTGTATTTATCGAAAAAATCTCACCTCTATCAGGTCGTCCCCGGCCCCCCCTCCCGCGTCCTCCTCCACGAGACTCGTCATCTCGCTCGCGGTACCGGCCGCGGTCTGAAAACAATACATTATTGTTATAAAATAACGCAAAAATTGGAATATTTTCTACAAGAACGAATTACCTATAGTATAAGTTTTTATGGAAATTAAATAAAATTAAGGAGTATCTAAAGTCCTATCCACTGATTCCTATGAATCAATTGATAATCGTCACGTCGGAACTTAATCTATCGTCATCCCCAGACACATTTTTTACATAACTTAAACCTAGTACAAAGAGTTTTCCTATACTCACTCTGCATTTATTCTAAGAGTGAAGGAATAGAGAGAGACTTATACACTATAATATCTCCTGCATACCGAGCTGACCTCGGTCGAATTTAGCCACCATGACCGGTCAGGGAGGCATTACTATTATATGCACTTTTTGCATGCATTCCAAATAATATTGTTTGAGAAAATAGAAGAGTCAAAACTATTGCAATACTCACTGAATTTTCCCTTAAAGCCCATCCCGCACTGCGCCAACTCCATAAGTTTAGGATTCACCACTTGGTTAGCCTCTTGTAGCACCGACATTAAATCTTTCGCCTGGGACACACACAAATATAAATAAATATTCAGAAACATTTACACTACGCCATCTAGTCCCAAATTAAACAAAGCTTGTACGCTGGTAGCTAGGTAACTGATACACATACTTTTTTTTGTAAATACATACATACTATAGATAGGTTAACACTCAAGACAGTAGAAAATTACAATATTCATCACATATTTTTAACTCGTGGGAATCGAACCCACACCCTCCTGCGCAGTAAACCATTGCCACATCCACTGCGCCAATCGGGTGTCAAAACATACAAACAATGTTTATATTTGTGTCAACATTGGATATTTTGTAAATTATGTTAGTGGAACGTATGCAGGATTAGCAACGTGTTTAATAAAATGATGAATGACTGTATAAAAGTGATCAGTACACACAATGCCTTGAACTATGGAAGCTAGATACATCAAAAATCAACATGCATATAAATTGGTCGAGTGATCCATCAGAAAAATTTGGTCTTTTTAATGTTACAGCAGGCAATGGGAAATTGGAAGAAGGATGGGAGAAAAATGGGAAATTGGAAGGATGGGAGAGAATGGGATGGGAATACAGGCCTCCAGACTCACCGAACAGTGCAATACTGATTCACGCAGATCTACTGCTGGATACCACCCCGGTAATGGTGGTTTTATTGCTTAAGATGTTATGTAGCAGAATTACCCTGTCGCCTCTTACAACACCAACGGGTAAAAATGGGGTGGCGACACACGGGGGTCTAACTAATATTCCTTTTTACATTCATAAGGTGACAGTCAGTTTGAAATTTTCTATACGAACCTTGGCAGAATTATTAGGTGTGAACAGCGTATACGCCGTGCCCGTATTGTGCGAGCGCCCCGTCCTGCCGATGCGATGCACGTAATCTTCGGAGTTGTTCGGGTAGTCGTAGTTGATGACGAACTTCACGTCCTCCACGTCTGGAGTTTGACACGTTAATGGGTGCGGCGCTCCGATTGGCGGGTATACAATTCAAATTTGGAACGTGTTGCGTTTGGGGGGCGAACTTTATGGATCGAATTGGTGTTTTTAACCGACTTTCAAAAAAAAAGGAGGAAGTTATCAATGCGACCGTATTTTTTTATAAGAGAAGATCAATTACGATCTTTCAATAATGCTGCGAATGGTGCTTTGTCAAAACTATAATGTTTAAACACATGTCAGATAAATTAGCCAATTTGTGTTTCAATTGTTTTTATCACAAGAATTCCACTAATTTGTCGGTAAATAAAACTTCATGTCCGCGAAAATTTTAATCCCTTCAAAAATCGATGATACTAAGTATTCTATATTCTGGAAATCCAATTCGCGATCGCAAAAAGCCCGCCCCGCAAACAACCAAGCAAGATAATTACCTTGACGTGCCGCCGTCTAACTGTATTGCCCATCAGTGCCGGAGTGTTGTCGGCCAAGAATAACTAACGGTGTGCTGACTCGCTACGTTCTCATGTCAGGGTGCGTAGGGTTCAAATCTCGCATGACGAATAACAAAGCATATTGCTCTTTGACCTTGCTTGTACAAAGGAGGTGGTCCATTTCAGGAGGTTTTTTTGAACAATGTGACATAAAATTTGAGAAAATTTTGGGACTATTGTAAACGTTAGGAATGTTACTACTAGTTTACTCTGAACTAAACATAATTGCATCGAAAAAGTACTAAATATCATTATCACCATAAGATCAATATTTAAGTTACCGTTTGACAAAAATACATTTTTACAAACGATACTTGGGCCATCTTGCATCTATGACCTCGGTTTGCTCGGTCAATTATTATTTATACCTAAAAATTCTACTTAAAGCAAGATTTCAATGTGGCCTCATAATGATATTGTCAGATGTTTTGTCTGTCAGTATTATTAAAACATTATAGAGACTAAAAATACAATACGCCATAAAAAATATATATTAAAGGGTTTTCGAAATCACTTAATTTTGTGATATTTTCCTATACTCTGTACTCTCCATATATTTTGGGACCATCTCCTTTCGTATTTCAATTACGTAAAACCCTATTGCAAGATCTAAGTCCATTTAAAGAGGCAGCATGCTCAAGACAGTGTGCGCTGACAAATTTATTGTACTGTCTGAATTATTAATATTAAGGTCAAGTCAGCAACACACCGTTATTTAGCCATTCTCTCTGCACGCATGCGCCTCTGCAATGAAAATTGAGAATAATGCTGAGTCAGTCATGGAAATTTTGGCGCAATGAACTTTATTTATAGCGAAATATATTTTATTACAGCTTTAGTTATTGTTTTATTTATTTATTTTTGTTATAAAGTCCATACGACGCCGTTATTTTATACAAATTGATCCATTGCTTGATTTGTAGTCTTGTTCCAATATCCATTTAAAACAATTCATACACTGTTTATATTAGGCAAAGACTTTTGTACTTATAATAAATCAATAATATCGTAAAAAATTGTGAATACTGGAACAGAGAGTAATAAGTTGGTTGAACATTTAGAACCAATGAAAAATCTTCACCTCATTTTTTTCTGTGGACTTTTGCATTATTCGATTTGGTTATTTAAAATATGATTTCACCCCACGTTAGACGAGAGGCTAACGTGCTGCGTACACTTATCAAAAAAGTTTTCTATTTTTTTATTAATTAACGTTTTAAAAAACTAGATACGTTCCCTTTTATTTTAGTTCTAAAGTTGTGTGTATGTGTGCATGTATAAAGTGTACAACATAGAGTATAATATCATGGATGCATTAGATAGTCTTCTGCAAAAAGTTAGAAATACTTTTAATTTCAATAAGATGCTTCAAGCTACATTTTTTCAGTTTTAACATATACTTTTGACACATTTTATCTGATAATTACCACACTAATTTGCTTTTTATATGCCTCTTTACGGTTAAATAAGAAATAGAACTATAGAATTTCCATTTTACAAACATTAGTTAAGTAAACTATACTATCCACAGAAAAACAGTTTCATTTCCTTCATTGGCATCATTTGGCATCTCTCAAGGCACTGTATTAGGGCCTTTGCTATTTATAATCTACAGCAATGGTAAACAACTTCCCCGCTACGCTCCTGACATCTCTTAGACCAGAATAACACCCCGGTTTTACAGTGCGAGGTGATTTGTCGAAATTAGATCAAGTAATAAGGATAAAAAACCTCGCAGCTGTTCGTATGAGAATCTTTTGTTTGATGCCTTTATAAACCTCGAAATACTGCAAACCTTGTGCACTGTTTCCCTAGCTCTAGCCCTTTTATATTAACCTATTCAAAGGTTTACAGATATTCCAAGTATTGATCATGTCTTAGTGTATATTAGTTTATTGGCGGGATTCATTTCACCACCTTTAAGAGTATTATTTGATCTGGTGGCACAAACATAAGATAATAACTTCTGGGCAAGCACAGTACATATTGTATATCATATTTTTATATCAAAAAATTGAGACAGCTGTGCCTCCATATATATTCATAAAAATTCTGAAATCAATAACTTAGGGCTTTCTCGTCGATGGTTATAAGTGCTGAAATAAACATTTTTTTTATGTTTTTATTATATTTTACTTACCGAGACCCCTAGCCGCAACATCTGTGGCGACTAGTATTCCGCCCTGGTTTTGTCTGAACTGTCCGAGTACGTAATCACGATCTTGTTGGTTTTTATCGCCGTGTATGGCGAGAGCACGCCAGCCCGCGCGATTTATGGTTTTTGTGATTTCGTCTACCTATTTTAATTAATTTATATTGGAAAATTAACCTATTTTGTACATTAAGATGTAAATCGTGATAATCATAGTAAACTTTTGGTATCTGTTTGTAATTTATAAACAAAACGGTTAAATATATTACAAATAAAAATTTTATTTAAGTTTATCGACTTTTATCCAGTTGATTATTTCTCCAGCTTTTTTTTTATTAACAGCTAATTTTTCGTATTGCAAATAACATCGACAACTCACCTTTCTCTTAGTTTCCGCGAATATAATAGTTTTAGTCTCTTCTTCTGACGATATTTCATTGAGCAGTGTCAATAGTTTATCATTCTTCTCCCATTCTTCACACACGTCGACAATTTGAAGGATATTATGATTTGCGGATAGGGATAGAGAGCCAATGTTAATTTGTATATAATCATGTAAGAACTCTTCGGCTAGATTTTGAACCTCTTTCGGCCATGTTGCTGACCACATGAGAACCTAAAATGTTGAGTATGAAACTTTTTATTATAGTTAAACAAAAATGTTTTTATTTTAGAAATTGAAATTATATGAACAAGTTCATCTTAGATTAGGTTAAAATAATTTAATATTTGAGTTAAACTTATAAATGACTAGCTGAGCTTCGCGGTTTCATCCGCGTATATCTCCTGTTCCCTTAGGATTTTCGGGATAAAAACTATGCTATCTAAATCGGCCCAGTAGTTTCGTACCTTATTCAATTCGGATAAACAAATAAAAAATATATTTTTTTAATATATTAGAAAAGATAAATTTAATAATTATAATTTGTAAAACATAGAAAAAGTATTAATTATTTATGGAGCACTTCATTATTAGCTATCTGAGTGAAAACTTATTTGACAGTAATGAATTAAATTAGAAAAATATTTACCTGTCTATCGGGCCTAATTTGCTCAATAATCTTACGGATTTGAGGCTCGAAACCCATGTCCAGCATCCGGTCAGCCTCATCCAGCACCAAGTATGTGCAACGACGGAGATTTGTCGTATCTACAATTTTTCAAATATAATATAACTAGCTGTTCCGCACGGCTTCGCTCACGTAGCATTATGTTATATATCCTATATTGTCCAGTCAATTTAGCGATCAACCGATTGAAAGTTAATGATCTAAATATTTGCATATACCTTTATTTTGGCGTTTTAAAAGCTGTCTCAAAAGTCTCGTATAATGTTGTTTGCATTGGAAGTTATACGAGGTCAAATTCAGTCAGTCAGTTATTGGACTGCTTAACACAAAAATTTTATTTCAAATGAGGCTAGTAGTTCTGATATTAGCATGTTCAAACACACAAGGCAATAGTAATTGACAAAAAATTCCTCCGGACCAAGCAACCAAGGTTATAAGAAGGCTAAGATCCACTCAGGGTTTGATTGTAAAAGACAGTTTGTAGAAAATCCTATTTTGCAGGATTTTTACCTTCAGATTTACCCATTTATCTGATGGACTTAAAAATTATTTTCAAACTAATAATGCAGATACAAAATAAAAAGTCAATATTTGCAGATGAAATTAAAATTGAATACTCACTCTTCTCCAAAAAGTCAATCAGTCTTCCCGGAGTAGCGATGACAATCTCCACACCTCTCTCCAGAGATCTACCTTGAGGTCCTTTCGGAGCCCCACCAAATATACAAGTGTTACGAACTTGCACATTCTGTCCAAAATCTGTAGCTACCTGTTAGAAATATAATGGTAAATATTAATAATAGTAAGAAATATTTTGAATTTTCCAAAAGCTACATCAATTGAGGATTTAATATGAGTGAGCTACTTTTGGGAATCCAGGATATCTAATCTACACTGATATTATAAAGAAGAAAGTTTTTTTGTTTTAGTTTGTTTTGAATAGGCTCCGAAAGTACTGGACCAACTTTTTAAAGTAGTTTTTAATGATATAGACACATGCATCTAACTACGGTAATAACAATAATATGATATAATTAAATACAAGACACAACAATTAAAGCTTTGAATAATGGAAAAAAAAAATATAGCTTAAACCCCAATAAATTATTCAAATATATTTTTAATATTTACTACCCTTATAATATGAAGTTTTAAACTACATTGGTGCATTATTTGATCATTAAGAGGTCTGTAAAAGTATCAAAGGTCACATTTGGGTCATAATGATAATAATCTTTGGTTCCCTACTTTAAAATAAATCATATTATTTTTACTAAATAATTATAATTGTAACATAAAATGATGTAATCATTATTTAGTAAATATGTTTATTTTTTATATAAATAATGGAATAAGATATTCATTGTATTGCATACCATAGAATATGAGATCTACTATGAAATCAATAATTATCTGAATAAATTAATCTACTTTTATGGTAAAATACTAAAACTGAAAATAATGACATTGATTCTACATAGTGCAAATAAGGATATGTTCAAAAACTTAAAATTTATATTAATAATTAACTGTTTAATACTGTACAAAATTCAGTTTTTTTCATTCTTTATAATTTGTGGCTTTCCTTCAAAATCTGTTAAAGTCAAAACATTAACTTAAGTTTAAACTTAACGGGTACCTTTTTTAAAGTGGTTTTCGAACATAGCCGGGTAGTGAAAAGCTAAAATCTACTAAAATATTTGAATTAATTACAACATCCATGGGGCCAGGGTTTCTGTCCCTTTCTGCTGCATTCCCATTCATTGATACCAGAGCCTTGGCGGCACAGTGGAAAAACAAATTATTCTTTACTATTGTATGCAAAACTTATTGATTAGTTTAAGCTTCACAGTAACAATTATACAATTCATTTATATATCAACTATAAATATGATAAATTAATATTACCTGTTGGATTTGTTGAGCCAGCTCTCTTGTTGGAGCCAATACAAGGACTATAGGACCATCATCTCGCAGTAAACGAGGTTGGTTGATTATATGAACAATTGCAGGCAAAATATAGGCTAAAGTTTTTCCCGAGCCTGTTTGAGCAATTCCCACCATATCTCGTCCAGACAAAGCAATCGGCCAACCTTGAGCTTGAATTGGTGTAGGGTTAGGGAAACCTTGTTTTAAAATCTCTCTCATAGCGTAATCAGGGAAGCCACCTTCCTCGAAGTACATACTAGGTGGGGGCACATCTCGGCCTTTAACTGTAATTTGATGCTCGCTCCTATAAGCCTCCACTTCAGCCATCGACCGCATTTGTACATTGGGATGTGGGGTGTAAAAGTTCTTTTGGAACGGTGTAAGCGTAATGGTGTCCCAGCGAATTTTACGCAACGCACCGCCGGGTTGTTCGTTTTTGAAATTGCTACGGAAATCATCACGGCCCCTGTCGTCACGACCGCGTCCACTGAATCCTCTTCCAGCGCCTCTACCGCCTTCTCTACCACCGCGGCCTCCGCCACCCCCAAACCTATTTCCCCTTTCTTGGGACCTATCTGCGGAACGACCCCCTCGAGATCCACCTCTGCCTCCCCTTCCCCCACCTCTAGGACCTCCACGTCCACCGCCGCGACCACCACGTCTATCGTCATACCTTGGCGAATACAAAAATAACAAAAGATCAGTATCACGAAGCCAAATACGCAACTCGTATTAACATCGTACTTACATTTCGTTTGCTAAAAACAATATATTCCCTTCAATTAAATCCTTTTTAACACTTATTGCACGATATTAAAAATATCACTATTGTACAACAAAACAATATTTTTCACATAAAAAATGGAATTCGGCAAAGCTACAAATGCTAGCAATAGGGAGCCGCCATATTTTGTTTTGTCTACGTCATCTTTCATCTATGATCTATTGTTTATACCCCATTGATTCAAAATTGTATTCGTATTATCATTAATTATGTAGCTTAATTACAAGCATAAAACAAATACAGAGGAGTTAAAATTTAAATTCACCTTGCTGTAAACTCGAAAGGAGTCTAGAGAAGATAAATTAACGTAAATCGAAAGTACTTGTATCTAAACCCATACTACAAAGATTAAAAAAAAGAAATATCGAATGGCGCGATATTCAAATTTCAAACGATCGCGTTCAAACGTATTCGTTATCAATAGATATTTAATATTTTTTTTTAATTTCCCTTGAATAACATTGTACATTTTTTGTGTTTAAAATTGCATAGACATGTAACTAAAAGTTAAAACCAGAGCGTCAATATAAATTAGGGCGTCGACGATATCAAATATCGATCAAACCAATGAAATATTTCTTTACACTTCACCATTCTCATTTCACTTATTCGTAATAATGGACGCTTCCGTTCCTGTTTTTGAAAAGTCTCACCCGCGTCTCAGTGTTTTGGATTGGACTCGAAATATACAGCATTTGCAAAACGAAGCTAGATTGCGACGCTTCGAATCATATGAACTTAGGCAAAGAGGAAACCAATTACGTAACGAAACCTCAGTTACAACAAGATGGGATACTAATGTTAATAATGAGTTATTAAGAGACAGGTTAGCCAAATATTAATACCATACCATACAATTTCCTTAATAATTATGTTTTTAAAAAATTCATGACAATATTAAAATTGAAAAATATTTAAATCGTGAAAAAACTTTCAAGGTATAGATTTATGGTATTTTTTGTTTCTGTTTTTCGCAAGAATATTCGAAGTAGAAGCGTGGCGGGAAAAACAGCGGTTTACGCGGGAACAGGTAAGAGATGAAAGCAGAGCACTTAGAGAAGAGAAGAATGCAACTGAACTGCATCTGGACTCTTTGCAAGTTCCATTTATGGTTGTGTCTCAGTGTTTGTCCAATAGGGACCAACGACTACCACCTGAGCTGACTAGAGACCAACTTGGTGAAGAATTGAATAAGGTACGTTATAATTGTCATTTATTTGTATTTGGCAAATTCACATTGCATAATCTTATCTACCTAAATAAATTATAGAAGTTACTTTTCTTCTTTTAAGACAAATCTTAAAGTATTGGTATTTTTATTAACAAAATAATAATAATTGGATTGGAAGGGAGGCTTTTTGACCAGCAGTGGCCAGTGGGACAGGATGAAAATTAATAAAACAACGTTTATAAGATTAATTTTTAGATTGTTATTGGAATTTTAGGAGCTTCATATAATAGAAAACAGTAAACGCGTATTAACAGACGTATGTCATATGGGCTGGGAAAAACTGAAAGAGCTGACCAACGTATTCTGTAGACTAGAGAGAGAGATACAGAACAAAGATGATACGTTATTCATAGAGAGACATGTTAAAGATCTGGATAGAGAAAGTACGGGGATATCGTATAAGCTGGACCCAACTAGGATTCCTGTTGAGTGAGTTTAGTATATAATAGACGTAGAAAGGTTATTGTCATCTTAAAACAATATTTCGTACTAATAACATAACATGATACAAAATATTAATTACGTCGCTCTTATTTACCAAACAAATGCACGTTACAAGTACGTTTTAATTTTTTTCTATTATTTAAGAAAAAAAAAATTACTACATATTGCTTAGCGTAATTCCCTTTTTTATTTTGAATGCAAATTTTTGAACATTCTTAACACATATTTTTCCGTGTACAACATAAAGAGCGTGGTAATGACAATCTTCATATTTTACATACATTTTTTTATTGTGAACATAATTAGGGAATCCTTGGAAAAATAAATTTGCCAATTTTTGCTTTAGAACCGGTTTGAAAGAAATATATAAGTCTGTATAAGTGACTGAAATCATTATTCCAAAGCGGTATTTTTTAAACTATGTTAAATCATAAGTTCAGCGTATTCAATATGAATAGAGTTGAATTTAAGTCAGATAAGTAACAGTAAGTACCGTCTTTATAAGTAACTAACTGAGCTCCGCGGTTACACCCGCGTATATGTTCTTCCTTGAGTTTCAAAGAATTTCTGTACGAAATTTCATCCAAATCAGTTCAGTAGTTTCGGCGTCTATTCAATACAAACAACAGAACAAATCTTTCTTCTTTTTGTAGATTATTTATGATTTATCTAAAATAAAATTGTGAATTCGTCAGTTCGATGACGGAAGAGAGTTACGTCCACTGTATCGAAAATACAATAAAAATTGCTGAACAATTAATGAGAGAGTCGAAAGGGTTGAGAGAGGCAATGTTCAAGAGCCGGGAACAGGCGAGGAACCAGATGTATGCGCAGAGCCAGTGCGTGGAAATGGTTATGAGGAGACGAGTCTTCGATATCCAGAGGGCCAGGAATGAAATGGAGTGGCAGAAGATGAAGGTAGATTCTAGCCTCTCATGTTTTCTTATTTGTATTAAAATATAATTATTGTTATATTATTATTATTTCTACTATGTATGTCAAAGTGTGAGAAAATAAACAACTTTTTTATTTTATTTTTTTTTCGTTACCTGCAATCGTCGTCAGACTATAAGCAGATGTGTTCAATTTTGTGACACGTAGCTCCTCAGGAGGAGACCTTCCACACCTCACCATCTTTCACCTTGACCCTGTATGTGATGGCGTTTTAATTGGTAAAGCTCACAATTGCCAATGCGGTAGCAGATCACTTATTAAAATATAATTTAAATAAATAAAAACTATTGTCACAAAAAGAAAGATTAGAGAGAAGAAAGATTTAAGAAAAGGTAGCAGGCACAGCTTATGCTGGCAAGAAAATCCTGCACAGCGCTCATTTTCAGCCTGTTCCTATACCACTCAAAATTAAATTAAATTACATGTGAGGCGTACAAAGTTATCCAAAAGTGAACAATTTATAAATCAAGTCAATCAATTTATAGATCAATATAAGTAATATTTAACGATAAAATTAGAATAAAACACCTTTCAATTACAAAATGTGTTCATCATGAATGCTATACATTAATTTATGTGCTAAACGTTTTAAGTGTCGAATGGTTTGAGTCAAAAGTACGATGCCAGTTCTATATTCGCTTTATCATCATGCACTGTGTTTTGTGTCACACTTTCAAGCTTTCCCTCAAACCATTGTATTAAATTTTAATTATTATTTGTACACTTAAACACCACAGCTGGAACAACACCTCGCCAAGCTAGACAGAGAGATCGAATCTCTCCGCGCAGCTGTGGCTGATAAAATCAACCCCACCAAGCTGGTGGAGACCAGGCTTGAAGCCAGGACTAGGCGACCTGTGTTGGAAAGGGTGCAGGTAAGAAGAAATAAGAATTAAAACTCTTATGTAATAATTTATGTCTGAAACGTAACAAAATTTATGTAAAAGCCTAATATTAGATTGTTTTAAGTGTGAACTCCATCGGCGCGAAAAAAGCCGTGTTTATCATCAAAGTGCTCACAGGGATTTTTTTTTTCAAACTGTGTCCAAATTTTTACAAGGCGTTCTAACGGCCGTTTTCAATATTCTATCTATCACTTGTTTTGCTTACTAAAGTCAGGCAAATCTATCTATTTGCACTTACTTTGATTTCAATATGCTGTCGACGGATAGCCTTTGCTATGAATTTTGACAATCAAATGTCATTTCATCTGAGATTACAATCTATCCATAATCTTTGATACATTATTGAAAACGGCCGTAAATCGATAATATCATCGGTTAATAAATTTAAAAAAAAAAAAATATTTTTTTCTTTTTAAACTTTGTGGCAGATTCAAAATAAAACTTGTGGATACAATGATTTCAACGAATGCAGTAGGTACGCTACATCCGTAGAATTAGGTAATAATAAAATTTAGTAGAAGTGTGCGTGTTAGTAAAATACGCTTATGTTTAATTAAAACAAAATAATTAATTTCAGGATAAGCCCATGCGTGGCTTAATTGAAGAATATGAGAGAGTGCACACCAGTAGCAGCTTATTAGAAAAGAAATTAGAAGATGCGCTGTAAGTATTATTTTATTTGTTGAACTTATAAGAAAATTATTTTCAAGCTGCCAATAATATTAAATAGCCATTTGATAACGCTAAATATTGTGTCCTAAAATATTTGACCGTTAAACTTAACATGCCAATCTTCAATTTAATATAATCTTGTGTTTGTTTTAACGCGTTTTACTTTCCATTTTAAATAAAATAATTTTTAAAGGATTGAAGAATGAAATTTTGAGGAATGTATAATAAACCGCGTTTAAAATCCTATTAAAAGTATTTTATTTAAAATCTTTAATTTGTTCTTCTATAGTTTTTGACCTTGATATTGTAAAATTTAAATCATTGTTTTTTCGGTACAGATGCATTTTATTTATAATCCACAGCACAACCTATCATGGTATGTACAATCACCACCAACGCGTGACCAAAGACCTTCAATACAAGAACCAGGCTTTAGAAACGGACAGACGGTTGATTGAGATCCGTAAACCATTACACAGTGCGAATGATACCGAATTAGCTAGAAATATCGGATACTGTCATATGAGCGACGAATTAGTTACCGATTAGAATTAATTTATTAAAATGTCTAGGATGTCTAGGATAACCAAAAGCCACGTAGCCTAGTCACTAAAAATAATAAAAAAAGAGAGAATATTTTTCAAAATTTGGTTTTAAAATATAAATCAAGTGGATGAAAAATACATAAAACTGATCTTATCAACGCGTAATACCTCCTCTACACTTCAAAGGATGCATTGGCCGATATCGCCAGACGTATCCGCTAATATGCACAAAGTGTCCACAAATTAAAAGGCATTGCGAAAATTTAATAATGCACATTAAGACGGGTTGAAAACCATGCTATACTTCTAATATTTTGGTTCGCAAACGTTTCGCAAATTTGTCACCCTCCGCTAGCACGAAATCGCGGCCGTTGTTTATTTGAAAATTTGAAATGTACTATATTTTCTAACTTTTTTGAAAAATAGTATGTTGGTATCCTTATTAAGACCGTTTATTGTAGCCGCTCTAGTAAATTACATAAATACTTAGTACTTTTTGAGTGTCTACTTACTTCTTAATAGAGTAGTTGAAATTTTGATGAGCCATTTTTGAAGTGCACAATACACTTAGTAATTAGCGTAGATTTTGTTTAAATGTAAGCATAATTTTTGTAATACTCCAAAAATCTTATAGATATACTAATAAATAATAATTATTGTATAATATTAATTACACTACCCAACTTATGGGCCATTTTTAAAGGATTATCTTATTATTGATAATCTTATATATTATTAAGGGTATCTGCTTGCGCAAGTAGTTGCAGAGGAGTAAGAATATTCCTTTCTCCGTCATCCCTATGCCTTCGATATGGCCCTTGATTGCATTTAATCCTTATCAAATAAAATAGTTTAAGAATTTAATGATGTGTTCAATACTGTGTTCAATATTATTAATGGTAAAAAACCCAAATTTCTTTGTAACTGGACTCATATTTTGTGAAGTTTAAAAAAATATTTGACAGATATTAGCGTACGGTAAAATAAAAAAACATATTTAAAAAATATAATTTAATAATAATAATTTATAATTATGTAACATGATGTGCACTGTGTATTATAATAATTATTAAAGTATGTACTAAATAACATTGTTTATTTCTCTCCCTTCTCTAGATTACCTAAATAACCTGTGCTTTATATTTTTTTAAGGCCTAACTGCTTAGCTAAGTAGAGATTTAAATAAAATTGAGAATTAAATAAAATGTATTGCTAATTTTTAGAGAAAGCCAATTATAAGCCAGGCAATTTTTGTAATATCTTATTATTATTTTGAAATTGGAATCATTGAATACTGGTATTTTATTATTAAACATAATCACTATAATAATAACTATTTGAAAAAGTAATTTTCACAACATTTAAATGTGACAATTGAAACTAATATAAAATTATTAGTTACAAATTATGTACTTCTATTCAACCCGCTAAACATAAAAAAAGGCTGTGTAAATTTTAAACATTAATATTGTATGGAACCCATATTAAAACATAATTAACAATTTTATAAAATGTAGAAAATATTTAAAGTGCAACATAATACTTATAGAGCAATACAACATTGTACATTCAAACACATTATTAATTTAATTGTAAAATATGTACTATTGTCCACCCATTTCAATAAACGCAAATTCAGTAGTAAAAAAATACAAAGAAAATTAACTATAAGAATTAATTTACATTGAGTTGGTAACTTTTAAATTAAGGTATTATTATAGTATTATGCTAAACTAAAAAAACTGGTTATTACAGGTACAAAATTTTCAGAGCGAACTTATCAAATGCTCATAAAATACCATGCAATATATTTCATGAAAAACACTGGGACTGGAATTTGTCTATTAATAATTAATATAGTGTAGAAAATAAATAACTGTGGAACTTAGTGAAGTGTTAGTGCTCTTACTGTAGCAAATCAATCAAGATACAGTTTCATCAAGAGGTAACAATACAAAATATTATTTAAACTGGGACTAACACAACAACTCAATGCAAATCAATATATATATTTTTTAATTTATTTTATTTCAAACCGGCCTCAACCCATCATTAGGCCCCACTTGTTCATAAGCCTCATCAAGCAACGAGCAAATCAATGCAATATTGTCATCGTTCAACTTCCTACTAGAAGCTAACCGTATGGAAGGTTCCGGACAGTTAACCTCAATATCCCTGAGGTACGCTGCAACTGTCATGGCCACACCTTTGTGGAGGCAATAGTTGGTGATGTTCTTGAGGTAGCTGTGCTTGAGTCTGTCTGTGAGGTCGTCTTTGAGGTAAATGTGTTTGACTGGGGATACTTCGTCCCCGCGAAATGTGTAGTGTTTTAGGTTCGATAGGGCTCTGGAAAGAAAAATAAAGTTTAGTGTTCTCTCACATTTCCACGGTTTAGTTTTGGATGAATATAATTCTTAACGCTTTTTTTGTACATTATTTTTTAACTCAACGTATCGAACATTTTTACGGCGAGGGTAGTCACGGGCGACGTAAAAAAATGTACAATAAACCGCATTTTTAATCAGTTTGTTATTCTTATTTTTTTTTTGTTCATTTTAAACCTTAAGTTTTAATGTGTTTGTTTTTTTTTGCCAAATAAATATACTTTCTTTTCTTTCTTTCATTTAAAATCCGTTAAAAGGCATTTTTATTCAACAAGGAAAATACCCGCGTTAAAATAAACATAAGACCTTACAAGTTTTATCCACTCAACCGATATTCATGAAATTTTACATACCTACATAGTTGGAATAACGGATAAGGATAGTCTTTTTACTTCGAAAAAAAACTGGCCAAGTGCGAATCGGATCGCTTACGAAGCGTTCCGTACGAGACCCTCTTTATAATATTATTTTTGTATTTGTTGTCATAGTGGAAATACGTTAAACATACACTGGGAACAAGCTAGGGATAATTACATACAGCAGATTACATTAACACAAACAGGAAACAACTCACTTATTCAACTTCCTCGAGTTGTCATCGAGCTCGGCCAAGATGGCGGGTTGTTTTTCCATCACGTCGAGCGCCGATATCGCCGCCTGCGTCAGCATGGGCGGCAGTGACGCACTGAAACAGTAGCCTGCAAGGAAATTATATTATATTACGTAAGTCGCGAATCTTCTCTTTTTAAACGGGGCAAAAACTCATC
>LQNK01003008.1:16741-32894 GCA_001586405.1 Phoebis sennae | reverse complement strand
TATCCCCCAACACCCCTTCCTACAAAATTTTGTAACCCTTTTTTTAATATTGATAAAATACAGGTTTTCTTGATATAAATTGTATGTTTAACGCCGCTTTTCATGATATATTGCAACAACCCCTCTGCCTGATGATTTAAATTTTCTTTTTTTGCTTTCTATACTTAAAACCTCAACGTTAATATTAGTTCTATTTTACATTAATGACATTAACTATATTATGTATGTAAAGTTCTTACTGTATGCAACAAAATCACCTTTAATAGTAAGAATATTTCACATTATGAACAAACAGACAAAGTTACTTTTATAATATTACTAAGGATAATACGGCGTGGTTAATACAGCATGTTTCAAGGAAATTACATACCCAATCCAGACAACCTCTGGTGCTCAACAATGAAGTGCGTTCCCGCGCAGAAGCCGCCCACCGTCGCGAACGAATGTTCCAGAGAGCCCACGATCAGGTCGATCTCGTCACGGGGCACGTTCAGGTGTTCGGTGAGACCGCGACCGTGCTTGCCTAACACCTAGAAATATAAAAAAAATACTGTGAGGATTGGTAAAACCTTTTTTTTTCGAGGGGAAATGCCCTCGCATACCCGGCCGTCTGGGGAAACGACCGGGTTATGTCGGACTTGCACCGACTAAAACCCCTCGATATTCCTTCACATACCTTGTGGGGCTCACGGGCACGCCGTAGCATTCATCCGCGAAGGATTGGTAAAACCTAACCTATCCTAACTCCTAGAAATATTGAAAAGGAAGACTGTGAGGATTGGAAAAATAGCATAAACAACTCTTCGCGGGGTTTCTAAAGGTGGAATGTAAGAATCAAATGAAATAAAAGAAAATAACTTTTTTCGGTTTTAGGAAGATAAACGCCAACGGACACTGACTACTACTGAACAATCGGAGCTTTCCCACCAAATCCCACCAAAGATTACCAACAAAAGTGTGCATAATCCTACTTTTAATAAACTATGGACACGACTTGCATACAAAAATGTGGTCTTATACAAAATTTAGTGAGCATTATGAATGTCATAATTTTGTGTATAGAAGTAATTAAGGGCAATCAGGTAGACTTCTAGTGTTAAATTTTCAAGATCGATTTACTTTCGTTATCAAGTGCAAAGTGCTAAATGAATTTCTTTGATTACAAAACTAGAGTAATAGGCTGTGGAATGGATGGTGATAATTTAATAAATTGCTTCATTGATCTACAAATGTACGCCTCTCGAATGTGTGAATTTAACACTTTCAAGAGTATCAAATAAATTTTATATTCATAAAACATCATTCAATTTATAAGGATAAAAATGAATTTATTTTTCAACTCGGACATAATTTCCCGCTGTGTTTGTGTATTGCGCAAAGTTACCTACGTTTGATTTCCCTTGATGTATGCTTTTAGAAAAAAGACCTTATTATTCTCAATATGAAGGAAGGAAAGTAATAGCTAACGGTAATTATTATTTAATTGAATGAAAATCAGTGCAGAGGGTGTAAAAACCATAACTGATTCTGCCCTATTGCCATTGTTTTATATTGTAAGTTTCGTTTTTTAAGAATGAAATCATAATGAAAATGGCAATAAAGCTTTTTTTCTTTCTTTCTTTCTTTCAATTAGTAGCAAAATTTATCTGGTTGGTTCATGTTTGTATAAGAAATAATATCAACTTGAGTTCAATTGATCAGAAGAAGATAAATATAGATAAATGAATTTGGAATTATGAATTTTAATGTTCAATCTGATTAAAAATACCACGCATTACATTTACGATCTTACGAATGTACAAAATGCCACAATAGCATAAAATTTATCTAAGGAGAACAAAATGGTGCAATAAAGATCGTAGATTGGTTGAATATAATGTTGAAACCATAGGGCAATTGTAGCTTTGCCCTATGGTTTCAACATTATATTATTCTTATTTTAGAATAGGTTTGAGTAGAACAATCCTTCGTTTCCTATTTGACAAACTGAATCACAATTAGAATTTTTCAAATCCATTCTGTATTTGTATGACTAATGGTACAAAGGACAAATACATGAAGCATTCTTACGAAAAAGCATACATCAAGGCAAATCAAACGCAGGTAATTTCGCGCAATACATATAGACAAAATAATAATTTGATTTTTATCCTTACAAGTTGAATGTGATTCTTATGAAAATAACATTTATATGATCGATGCCCTTGAGAGTGTATTAAATTCACACATTTGAAAGGTGTACATTTATATATCGATGAAGAATTTTATTAAATTATCACCATCCAACAGCATATATTTTCTAAACATACTCACACCAATAGTCAAACTTTCGTCCAAAATGATCCTCAACTTGAATCTTCTAGCCAATTCTACAAGACGTCTCAACGGGCACATCTCTCCAGTGTTAAAATATATACCTTCAGCGACTAAGAATGCTCTTCTCTTAGGATTTAATTGTTTTTTGTTGGTCGCTTCCTGTAATTGTCTCTCAAGATCATTCATATCATTATGCTTGAAGTATTTTATTGTGCTGCGGGATGCATCAAATCCCTTTTGGATGGCGAACCATACTTTTTCATCTCTGTAAATAATAAATGATTATTCAAAGTCTAAGTCAAAATGTTTATTTTCCAAATTGGCCTCTGTTGAGGCGCTTTTAGAATGTCATTTACATTTGCATAATAAATATATTTTTTTTTTATGTACCACCGATTCGGAAGGCTGTCTCTACCGAGAAGAACCGGCAAGAAACTCGAGTAGTTGCTCTTTTCAAAAAGCTTTGATACAATGTGTAGTTGATTACAATCATGAATTTAATGGAAAATCCAAATTAAAATGTAATTATAATTATTCACTTAAACAAAACACTTTTGATTGACTGCTAAATTATAGCTTATTTGTAAGTCCATATATATATTTAATTCAGATATTAACTGTGATATTTTTTGGAATAAAAATTGTAATGAAAATAACTGTATTTTATTATTATTTCTGCTTAAGAAACATAAACAATATTTTCTTTAATCTTTGATCAATACCTAATTAAATGTGAATATTCAATGATTTAATAATCATTATATACATGTTTATACTATGTTAACATGCCTTAAAAAGTCTTAGTTTTTCATTTAATATTCATTATGGAAAAAAATTCCTAACAAGACCATAAACCTGTTACTTTATCTTATAGACAACTGACTTATTTAAGCAGTTTCAATTATTTTATGAATAAATAATGCCTTTAAGAAAATCCAGCTATAGATAGTTTAGCAAACTTTATCCCTTAAGGAATTTACGTCCCTATTAATTTTTCCTGTTTATTTGATCTTCCTGTGACATTTACATTTGGTACTAGTAAATGTAAGGATAATAAAATTTACATGTTTTCCTCATTTATCAATAATTATTGAAATATAAAATTTATTTTATATTTTGTACAATATCCAAACATTTGTATGAAATTTGTGAAAGAAAATTATCTCTAATTGGGTTTAAAGAAATAAACTTACGCAAAAATAATATCCCCCTTCTTTGCATAAGCGGGTATAGCACTAGCTATCGTCGAAAAACCATATGAATATACACATGTTTCCTCCACTTGCAAGAACTTCGCTAAACGCTCTTCTAATTCCAAATGAACATCAATTGTACCATAGAACCCTCTGGGGCCGCAGGAGCCCACTCCATACTTATGCAATGAATTTATTGAACTATCTATGATTGACTGTTCCTTATCTAAGCACAAGAAACTTGTAGCACCAACATTCAATACTTTATCATCTATTTTTCCCATAATTGGAGGTTCCTCTACTGGTATATCGTTCTCCACTAAGGGTAACGGCTTCCACTCCAAAAACTTTTCCCTCGTCAATATCACTTCATGTTTCTTGTTCTTCTTAAGCCATAAGTACGCTGAACCAATCACTACTTGAAGCCCGATGACTAACGTCCACCAGCTCGCCTAGTAATAAAATTAATTAAGTTATTTTAATGAAATAAACCATCATGGTACTTATTTTGTTATTTGATCTTACCGTATCATATATGTCCATTAAAATCATTTTGTGCACAAACTAAGTTACTTCAATACTAGATAAGGAACAAATGCAAAGGTTCCAGGAAAATTTTAGCTTTAAATGCATGGACTGCGACCGCAAAAGTTTGATAAACTGCTCCTCTGACAGTGACTACTGACATCGACATACGCAGCTGACAAATGACAATGTCAACCTGATTTCATAACCGTTGTATGGATACATCAAAAATAGTATATTACGTTACAAGGCGTAATTAATAATTTATGAAGCATATTTTTCTAACATGACAATATATATAATTATAGAAGTCTTTTTTTGGTTATTTTAGTTTTAAAATTCCTTCTTGGCAATATTTATTGAATAAAAAATTCAAAATGAATGATTCTGCGTAAGTTGGCACCATAAAGAAGAACCTTTCCGGTATAAATAACATTTTTGTTTCATATTATTACTATTCATTGTTCGTAGTTATGTTCGTAGTGTACATTCAAATTGGAAAAAATATGAATAAATTCATGGCACAATCATAATTGAACGTCAATGTTAAAGTTCTAGAAACTTGTATCGACACGCAATACATGCGTGTACTTATATAAAATTTTATTAAAAACACTTTGTTGCAGATAGCAAACAATAATATTTTTAATTATATTTACAAAGGCAAAACTGGTATTGAAACCGATATTAAATAAATTAATACGATGAAGACATTCGGTAAGTAGCTAACTATTATTTTAAAATTTTGTAATGCCACCTTGAACGGAAAATACTACTAAAGTATTTTAAAAAAATTAGCAGTGTTTTCCTTCTATCGGCAAAATTAATTAATTGAGGACGTACCCTTCGGGTAGTATTACAAAAGTCACATCTATACAATATATTCCATTACATGCTTTTATATCTCAATATCAACAAGGTCGCGACAAAGCTTCAAAGATACTTTTCCCTAAATCAATGTCACTTTCTAGTGTCACTGTCAATATAATGAACAATCAAAATAGATTCAGGTTTACGAAAACTTAGAATAAATAATTATAATTTTATTAACATAAAATTTTATTTGACGCTCTCGTGTTGAAAATGAACTTCGGTGGTACATTAAGAATTAACAAATTCGCTTGTTTTACATTAGCTTTCGTGTTATTCCTGATAATTTACTGGCGTTCTGGAGGAACTGCTTATCCGTCTGATACGAGTGATCTCGTAAGCATAAAATCGTTGTTAAATGCTGCTATATATGCGGCGGAACGAGGTGGTGTTAAGGTAACAGAGGGAAAGAATCGAGGTTTAAAAATTCACAGTAAAGGGAAGACGAAAGAGGGAGCAAACGATCCTGTTACTGATGCTGACTATGCATCCCACTGTGCCATGTATTATACTCTTAAGAACGCATTTCCGAAGCTAGATATAATCTCCGAAGAGCATTCTGAAGATGATCCCGAGTGTCAGAATCAAGAACCTATTGATCCGGAATCAACTCCTCAGCTTCAGAGGATTATTAATTATATCCCAGACGAACACGTTTTAGCTAAAGATGTTACTATATGGATTGATCCTTTGGATGCAACACAGGAATATACAGGTAATTTAAAATAAATAGGAATAAAATAACTCAAATTATGTATTAGGGATCTTGTTTTGGTAAAAGATAAAATTTATAGGATATAGTACAATTAGTGAAGTACCTTTAATTTTTTTATGATAAGACTGAAAGTTATAAATAATAATATCTTGATTGTTTAAATAATGACCAATTTCTTTTCTACTCTAGATGTAAAAAGTAGTCTAAAACTCTAAACTATAATGACTGAACATTAAATTATTTTCGCAGAAGCTTTATATAACTATGTGACCACAATGGTGTGTGTTGCAATCAATGGAGTGCCAATAGTGGGGGTGGTTCATTACCCACTCCCCCCTACGACTTACTGGGGCTGGCTTACGAAGAGGACTTCCACTAATATACCAAAAGCTCTATATGTAAGTTATTTAAATACAGTATATCAACACTTTATATAACATCATCCTTTACTAGATGAGCTTTGCAGTTTCACCCGCATATATCTCCCGTTTTTGTAGGATTTTCGGAATAAAAACTATCATAATTATGTCCTTTCTTGGGTTTCAAAGAATCTCTGTACAAAATTTGATCCAAATCAATCTAGTAGTTTTGGAGCCTGTGTTCATATTTAGGCAGTAAATATTTATTTTAAAATACTCAGTACATACCCTTCAGCATTATTATTAAGAGTTTACATAGTTTGAAATCATTTAACATAGTGGTAAACAACAATTACCTTCAAGCATGATTTTTGCCTTAGTCATTTAGTCAAAAGCCTGTGTACCACCAGACAAATTTGTTGGAAATTAAAAAATAGTAAAATTAAGGATTCAAATAAACATTCAGCTATGCTAAAGAAAAGTTGGGTCGAGTTCATACTAGGGTTCTCCTGAACACAGAAAAAAACCAACACACATGGCAAATTGGCTTGTAATCCATTTATTTGCCATTAAATAATACTACTTGCAATTACAATGTCAATTCATTTATGTCTAAATTATTCTTCTATTGAGACAATGGAGGAAAAATTGTTACTATATATTGTGTTGATACTCAAGTACCCACACCTATAACTATTTTGTAATAGAATAAGATGACTCACAATAACAAATGTGTATGTTCTATTTGTAATTGGTTGAGTATAATGGCTGAATATTAAATATTTCTTGGAACTATATAATTTGTAATAATATCAATAAAGAAAACCACATAAAAGTATTATGTAAAATTTAGAAAAAATATAGTTTTGTTTCCTGGACATATGATGCAATCACTCTAGCTAGGATTACATAAATATCCAATACAAGTGTCTCCCCATGACGACTATAAACACAAATTTTTTGGCGTGATTGAGTAACATAAGCCATAAAATTAGGTATAGAATATTGAATAGTATGATTAAATTATATGTTCATTTTACAAAATGTTGTTATACATCTTCAATTGTACCGAATTTTAATTTTTCCAGATAGAGGATAACAAAGAACACCCCAGAGTCATCGTATCGCGGTCTCACGCTGGCAAAGTAGCAGAAATCGCAAAGAAAGCCTTCGGACCAAAGACTGAAATAACACCCTCAGGTGGCGCTGGAAATAAATTCTTAAGTGTGGTGAATGGTACACAAGATGTTTATTTACACGTGACCGCGATAAAGAAGTGGGACCTTTGTGCGGGTCATGCGATTCTAACAACCAATAACGGTACAGTTACTACGACGAAAGGAGAGCGAATCGATTATTCCAGTGGTAGCAATGTTGTTGTTTCTGATGGAGTTTTAGCTACCTTATTTGACCAGCAGTTCTATTTGGATAAACTTAAATCTGCAGTATAGTTTTTTGGGAATTTCTGTCTCTTTCTAGCTTGAAACTATTTTAATCTTGCATTCTTGTTTTATTTCCTATGTATAGTCACTAAGGTTGTGTTGTCCTTATTATCTTATTATTTATGTAAGTGTTGTAACTTCTAATTTATACTTACTAGTCCTCAGTTTGGTATTCTTTAAGTTTGAGAACTATTTTAATGTAAAAATATAGTACATTTAAAGCCAAATTAGGGTAAAAGCATCTCTCACTAATTTGGAATACAGATTTTGTAATAACTTTCATAATAATTAGTTTCATTGACTGATTGAATAATATAAAATATAGATGTATGTATTGTAATATATTTTAAATTTATTTATTTAACCATAGTTTTACAATTTTGGAACGATTATGGTAACAATGGTGTGCATTTGTAATAAATAAAAAAAATAAATAATACGCCTTGAATTCATAACCTCCTTGTTTTTGTGGGAAGGCAGACAGTTAAAATAATTAGTAAAATGATGTTTTGTAGACAAGAATTTATAAATAATTTCGTTATAAATTTGGATAAAAGTATAAGTCACATGCAAATAAAAAACAACAAACTTAACAAACATTAGAAATTGTAAATAAACATATTTTTTTTAGGTGATGGTTTGTGCTTTTATGTATTGTTTTGTAAAAATCAAACCTCATTGTTTACTGTACGTATTAAAATTGTAAATAACTAAGATTATAATGAGTATTTATAAACCATATGCCTTGTTTTATTTCTTTTTTTAACAAATTTTCATAATTTGGATTTTACCATGAGCGGGATAAATAATATAATAAAACAATATTTTAAATTGCTTTAAAATCAATTATAATGTTCTTATTCTACAAAAAATAAACTAAAGAAATGATTGAATAATTTATTGAACTTTTATAACCTATAATACATTTATTCATAACTGACTGCTTCACTTATACATTTCATCAGAATTTGCCGTTTACAATTTGAGATGGGCGAATGCAAAACCATTTTTTATAATTTTACGGTTTGTTTCAATTTTGTATGCTTTTAAAGTATATTCGGATTTTTTTGCTATTTTAACAGTCTACCGTTTCGTTGGTTTTTTTATTGTTTTCAATTGCATGATTAATAGCTTGACCATGATGTTAATAGTGTAATGTAAACAGTGTTAATTGACATAAGACTATCAGGCTCAATAATATATGTATCGGTAATGCATTTGTTACTCAGCAGCATTTTACTTGCAATATAAAAGCTATTTTTTCACAAACTACAGATAGAATATTTCTTTTGCCCTTTAGACACGTTTGAACATTTTGGTCTATGACTCAAAAATACAGACTATATAAGATAACAAATGAATAATGTACTTTGCAAACACTACAGACCTACAGACATTTTATAGGATTGTTTTCGCGTCGCCCATCTCCACAATAAATTCTATTAAGCATTTCCAGTCGCAAAATAATGAACTACACAAAATTTTCAAGCATCGAACCACAGATAGCACAAACGTCAAATCTATTTGACATTGACAGTTCATTTGGCGGCAAAACAGATAAAAATAATTTAGCACAGCCGCCTATAAAATCGCACCGTCCGTCCGTATATACATAACATTATATGTTAACTTTATCGATAACACTTATCACAAGTTCACGTTTATCGTCCATGCTCGATATAGCAAGCAAACGGGGTTACACTGAATCATCTGGAAAAGAAAGGATACATTTTAGATTTTTTTAATCCTATGGAAAATCATATACAGTGTGATGTGTATTGTATTTTTGGATAAATTAATCAAAAATAAGGATATTTTCTATTTATTCGTATTTAGAATCGAATACTGAACACGCAACTTGAAAGTGTCTCTTGACTAAAAAATCACTAACTAACTATGACATTTATTTCAGGTGTCATGTAAATAACACATGGAATTAATATGTTTTCGTTTAAGTATAACTTCTATAATAATTGTTTAATTAACACAAGTAGGCAAGCATAGGACAGCTCATATACAATTTTCCTGGACATTTAAATATTCCTGGACATTTAACACAACGCCATCTAGTCCCAAACTAAGCAAAGCTTGTACTATGGAAACTAGATAACTGATAGACATACTTAAACATACTTTTTTTTTGTAAATACATACATACTATAGATAAATGAACACCCAGACAGTAGAAAATTATAATGCTCATCACATCATAATTTTCTACTCGTGGGGATCGAACCCACACCCTCCGGCGCAATAGACCATTGCTGAACCACTGCGCCAAGCGGGTCGTCGAATTGTTATTTATGTAGTCTTCGATCTTCAAATTGTTCTATTTTATTAAATGAAATCTCATTCTAGCCCTAAAAAGGGTCTATTAAATTCGATAAAATTACTCATCATGCAAAATCATAGTAAACACACAGATAGAATAAAAATACTTTTTAAAGTATTTCCATTCAGTATTGAACGAACTCGTAAAATAAACCCAAGCACACTAAACATACAGATACACAATACTTCTTAATAATACATTCAGAAATGTTAAGTTTTACATAAACCAATAATTGAGACAACCATTGTCATATATGCACAAGCGAATCGCGCATAAGTGCGAAACATTTAATATGAAAATTATCACGGTTGTTTGATAAGCCCCGGTTCTAATAAACGACGAAACGTCATATTTAAACAGATACGAATCGTTTTCATTAACGAGCAGTTATAATCAACCAATCGAAACCAAGTTTTGGTAGTTATGTTAACACCACGTTTAATAAATATACGCTGTAGAGTTACGCCTAGTAGTATATTGTACTATCCGTAAGTAAAATTGTTGATGACTCGTTTTATTTATATAGGTACTGGGTAAACACAAAGGTAATGATCATCTATATATATATATATTGTATAAATTCTAACATAGTATGTTTGTAATATGTATGAAGAACAATTTTCTAAAAGTGAGATGATTGGTTAGAAGTGGAGCAGCGAAACAAATTACTTATATATGTAACTGTGAATAAAAGTAATACATACCATGGTACCACCATTTTGTTTTCTTAGGATTTTTATTGCACGTTTTTACGTAAAATGAATTATCTGGCGGTCGTTTCTGAAAACCAAAACAAATACAATTAATGGTATTTCAAACTTTTGAGGATGAAATGGTAATAATGGTGATTATTATTGGAAATATCGTTAGACAAGAATTAATTTTGCTTCTTATAAACTATAGGTTCAAGATTCAGTCATATGTTTACAGTAAATAGGGCCGCCAAATATAGTCTGTTCATTTCCTGGACATTTCTGAACGAAATCAGTTTTGATCTTCGGTCCTTCAGACACTTTGTTAAAAACTAGTATTCATTCATTCTGAGACAACAAAGTAAAATTACTGACACGGGACAATACGCAAAATTCTGGGTCAATCCCGGTTATCCCGTGTTGTGTCTGTGAGAACTAAATTTATTAAAGTTACGGCAAACGTAAACCAAAAAAGAGATGAAGGGACAAATTTATCTTCTACCTAAAAGACTGGACCACAATCGTCCAAAATAGACCGGATTGAAGAGGAAAGATGAGGTCTTCGTCATGAAACAAATATTTTGGGACATGTTACACTATGCCATCTGGTCCCAAACTAAGCAATGCTTGTACTATGGAAACTAGATAACTGATAGACGTACTTTTTATTAGTAAATACATACATACATATACTTTAGATGAAACACCAAATCCATAAAAACCCTGGGGATCGAACCCACACATTCCGGCGCAATAAGCCATTGCCATATCTATTACGCCAAATCAGGTCGTCAAAATAAAGTAACTACATATATACTTCAGGCGATACATTCCGAGTCAGAACCATTTTTGGGCAGATGTTTGAGACAAGCTGAAAACTAGCCTGCTTCTATTACACCCCGAGTTGGAACTATCCTGCATAAGGATATTCTTACCTCCACGTGTGCACTCACCTTCTCTTTACAGCTACTGAGCACATTCCGAGTCAGAACCATTTTTGGGGAGATGTTTCAGACAAGCTGAAAACTAAACTGATGCTTCTATTACACCCCGACTTGGAACTATAGACCTGCATAAGGATATTCTTACCTGCACGTGTACACTCACCTTCTCTTTACAAGTCAGAACCATTTTTGGGGAGATGTTTGAGACAAGCTGAAAACTAGCCTGATGCTTCTATTACACCCCGACATGGAACTATAGACCTGCATAAGGATATTCTTACCTGCAAGTGTAGCACTCACCTTCTCTTTACAGCTACTGTGCTCATTCCGAGTCAGAACCATTTTTGGGGAGATGTTTCAGACAAGCTGAAAACTAGCCTGATGCTTCTTTTATTACACCCCGACATGGAACTATAGACCTGCATAAGGCTATTCTTACCTGCACGTGGAAGTATAGACCAGGCACCACGCAGCATAGGATATTCTGACCTGCACGTATAGCACTCACCTTCTCTTTACAGCTACTGAGCATAGACACGATAGACAGACAGACGGACTGCACGGAGAGCGCCGGCGACCAGTCGTCCGTGAGTATTGACAGGCAGATGTGCCCGTTCGAGTACACGTGCGGGTGCACCGGGATATTGTTACCTACGAATGTTACCTGCAACGACACGTATGCTTTTTATAATTTGTATTTATTACAGAAAGCAGGGAATTGCCGCGGCCAACCACACCCTTATAGGTATCTGTGTGTATAACTTTAGATTCTAGAATGATCTATACTAGTATTATATAGTGGAAAGATTTTATTTTTTGTTAGTTTCAATTGAATATATTCCGAAACTGCTGGACCGATTTGGATAAAATTTTGTACAGAGATTATTTGAAACCAGAGAGCATTTATCCCGAATCCTATGGGAACGGGAGATTGCGCTGGTGAAACCGCAGAGCTCAGCTAGAGTAATTTCAATATTTTTTATTTATTACAAACATCGAGGAAAGTGCCAAGGGTGAATAATCACCGCTACCCGCAAGTGAATCAGAAATAGCGCAGCTGCATTAGCTCAAAGATAAGAAATCTAAACGATCAGGAATTAATAGGAAATAAGGCCTTTCAAAAGAGGGTCTTTAATATTTGTAACTTCAATGCCTATTATTCATGAATTTCTATGATATGAACATAAAATGACGACGGTGACCGACATTATGGTTTTTCTGAAATGAAATTTTTTTATTGGATTGGACTGGATTTTGATGACGATTATCTTTATAATTCAGTGCCGAGCCTAGTCTAAGACATATTGTGTATTCTAGATTCCTCACTCTTGGGCATCATAAGTTTAAAATTTGCGCGTATTTTTTTATCGATGATTGCAATAAAATATATATTTTCAGGTCGTGAAAATGAACTTAACGCAAAAATCGATTGACACTTGCTCGTTCCGGTGTGTCGTTAATGGCGTGTTAAATTTTTATCGATAATTTATTTTTTATTATTTAGTTCTCGAAGAAACTCGCAAAAATCAATTGAATTACATAGTTACAGTAATAAATCATTCTCCATTGCGCTTTCGATTGCACGTAACGTTCGATACACGTTCTTAAGATCACAACCACGTCACAGTAAGGCTATAAACTGCATAATAACATTAAGTTACAGTCGTGATTACATCTTCAATAATGCAAATATTACATCATGGACGAATGGCTCGTAAAAATAGATGCACATTGCACATCCTATTAGATTCTAACCCATAATTGGACGTAGTTAAGTAGAATGGATCCAAGACCAAAAATGAGCTACATGTATTAAAGAGGTTTTTAAGTTAGTACCTTTTACGGCTGTTTTCAATATTCTATCTATCCCTTGTTTTGCTGACTAAAGTCAGACAAATCTATCAATTTTACACTTACTTTGATTTCAATATCCTAACGACGGATACATTTGCTATGACTTTTGGTCTATCCATTGTCATATAATTTGACATAACAATCTATCCATAATCATTGATACATTATTGAAAATGGCCGTTAACTGAAAAAGACTAGCTGTTCCGCGCTACCTCACTCCCGTAGCGTACTAATATTATAAATGCGAAAAAATTGAGTATGTATGTATGTGAGTTTATAACACTATCACGAAAAATCTATTGAACCGATTATGATGAAACTTAGTATACACACGTGGTATGGTTTTGGAATAACATATAGGCTAATTTTAATCCCGGAGCTGCCACGGAATCAGAAATTACACGGGTGAAACCGTGGGTCGATGCTAGTAGTATTACGTCATAGCATATACATAATTCAGCCTATGTCGCTCAGCAAAAGTTTTCTAATTCCAGTAGCTTGTACATGCAAATGTGTGCAAACATTATAAACATACATACAAAAACAAATGTTTCCTCTTTATAATATAAAGACTTTTTAGTGTATAAATAATAAATATATACTTTGTGTCAAACTATAATAATTATAGTTTTACTTATTTAATAGTCGTCATTACCGCGCATAATGGATTTGTTTTTGACTCCAGAAGAAAAATATCTAAGCTCGGTCATAACATTTTTGTGAATTTACACACAATTTTATTTTCTTCTTAGACGGATTAAGTACATATATGATGACTGTTTTTTGTATCGCAACTTTTTTGATACACTTTTTATTACAACTTTTTGCTTGATTTTAGAGTCTTCATATTCAATTAGCAACAGATTAAATCAAACATATTTTTAATTACGCGGGCATTGCAGTACAATTAAGTTTTACATAATCTTCAATCGTTCCCATTGTTATTCCATGATTACGACAAACCAGGAAGAGTCGAGGACCAGTGCTTGTTTAATTATGTAGATAAGGAAGTCTATATGTCCGTAAGATGGTATAGATTAATCACAAGGACACGTCGTTTCATTAATCTGTGTTAATTACTGGCACGCATGGAATCTCATTCAATGAACATGCATTTGTGGAAACATTTTTGCTAAAGGAAAATTAATAAGTATTCAGGAACATTTAACTACGCCATCTAGTCCCAAACTAAGCTTGTAGGTACTATGGAAACTAGATAACTGATAGACATACTTAAACATACGTTTTTTTTTTGTAAATACATACTATGGATAGATAAACACAAAGACGGATGAAAATTACAATGTTTATCGCATAATAATTTTTTATTTGTGGTGATCGAACCCACAACCTCCACCACAATTGACCATTGCAATATCCACTGAGCCAATTGAAACATCAAGTATCTAAGCGTATATGCCAGTTGCTTCTTAAGCTAGGTGCCACAGGCCTGTACCCTACGCATCAAATTCTTTATTTGTATAGAAAATGCGGTCCGTACACTTCCGACCAGTGTACGCACTTGATATTATAGATAAAATCATCCAAAAAGACGCGCGCCACTATTCTTCTCAATCGTTGACAGTATATGTATTCAAGCTTCACTTGTGTGCAGTCTTAAAGGTACACTGTCATTACCCATGTGTGCACGAGCATACTAAAATAAATAGACTATCATAGTAAAATATTACCAAATTCAAAAATTGGTGGGGCGTCCTCGTGAATGGCACTATCTATACTTTGTATAGACAAAGGATATTACGATTCGTTAATTATGATGTGACTATCCATATGCGAACACCTAGCATTAGCTTGCATCCTTAGTTACGTCGGCGGAACGCAGGCGTATGTTTACAAGGAAATAGTGATAATTATATATTGTTTGTTTATTTGTAATGAATAGACTCAAAAACTTCTGGACCGATTTTAAAATTCTTTTACCATTCGAAACCTAGATCATATAAAAGAAATCATTTAATTAAAGATTCATAGAAAAGAAATCATTAAATTTTCCACAATACACAGAATATTACAAATAACCGAATAGACAAAAAATATATACAAACAACTAGAACAAAGTAAACAATAATATGGTGTGTACTGTGTACTGATAAGCTCAGGCTCAGTATGTGTAGCGTTGGTTACAACACTGGTAAATCTACTAAAACCATTCAAGTTACGGCCGTTTTTAATATACTATCTATCCCTTGTTTTGCTTACTAAAGTCAGGCAAATCTATCTATTTGCCCTTACTTTGATTTCAATACGCTGTTGACGGATAGCCTTTATGACTTTTGACAATCAAATGTCATTTAATCTGAGATTACAATCTATCCATAATCTTTGATACATTATTGAAAACAGCCGTTAAAGGTGTACTAGTCCAAAAAAATATATGACTTACCTCAGGCGAATCAAAAGGGTATTTATTTGTAAATTTGAACTGCAAAACAAATTTTTCACCTTCATATAATGTACCCGGTACACCTTCCATGTGAATTGTCCACCTATGGAAACAGAAATATATATTTATTGGTCAATAGGAAAGAAGAATAGAGAGTAAGTAAATTGCATTTATTAGACATCATTAGATAATTAGATAATAAAGAAATAAATGTAACACAAAAGCATAAGAAGTCAGGACCAGTTTAGCAAATAGCATAAAAACTGTTTTAAAATGATTATTATATATCTTCTATCCGATTATACTAATTTGAAAACAACTAACAATTTATATAAAATATTCTTATAAGATTCTTATTGCATTTTTGCTTTTGTTAAAAATTGGTTAAGACTAATCCTAGAACCAAACTTTTAACTTGTTTCAAACAGGTTTAAATCTATAGAACAAGACTCAATGTTACCTAACAATCATAAGTAGTACAATACATTATATAAAATTGAAGGTTTC
>LQNK01000367.1:752930-805872 GCA_001586405.1 Phoebis sennae | reverse complement strand
TAGTTGCCAAAGAAAGTTGTCAAAATTCGACACTTTTCCGCGGGGGGAACGCACACGTTTTTCTAGCGTTTACCCGTATTGTTCCATAAGGGAATCTATTACTAATCCAACAAAAAGCTAATCTGTTTGACACTCGTATATTAAAAAATGTAGATTTATACATTCATCATATTAGTAGGCAAATTAGCGAACTTATTAAAATATATATATATATATGAACTTCATTAATAACGGTTATGAGGTTCGTACCCTATTTATCACAAATAACGTTAAAGTCGTTAAATTAAGTCGAAATAATACGTTGAATTTACAGATTACACTGATAATTTATTATATTTCAATTTTTGAATCATATAATAGTAAATAGTAGAACCTACGTGTTTGATTATATGACTAGAGTTTTAGCGCTTTAATTTTTTACCGACTTCCAAAACACGACTAATAAGATCGCACTTATTTGTACAAGGGCCAACCTTGTAATAGGTTTTTTTAAATTTTTTTGTTCTTGAGGGAGACATATTATTTCCACCATCAAAAAATGGAAACCCATTAAAATTAACCCCTAAAATCTCTTAATATTTCTTAATTTATTAATAAAAGCACATATTTACAATTTATTAATATACACGTTATGAGATACGTCATAATATTTAAGAATTTATAAACAAAATCCAACTTCTTAACAAACACTAGCTTTTTAAATTTTGTAAATTTATCCGAAGTCAGTGAAGATATTGTTAATTTTTAACCAATATTTTGCTTATATAAAATAATTTTTAAACGTTTATGGTGCGTGTTGCCACCATATGTCACATCAAGATTTTGACATAAGACATAGGAAAATTGTAAACAAATAGATAAATAACCTATACATTTCGAAGCATGTTCTCAACGCAAATTTAAAATTAAAAAGTTAGTTAAACCGAATACTCATTCGACATTCCAGATTCGAATTTTTAAACGCAAAATTCCTGATATTGTTTGTAGGTAATCCAAGAAAAACGAAATATCCGTAGGTATAATTGATGTCGAAAAATTTTATAAATTCAATGCAAATTTAATTTAACAAGAATTTATAAAGATAAAATTAGTAAAAGAAACCTTGTTTTATACATTTTATACGGGAAGTGACGGTAAGTTTTCTTCTTATGTAATATAGTTAGTAATTAAAAATATATTTAAACTCCATCTTTATATTCACTTCAATTAATAAATTTAATATCGTATATGCATCGCATAATGTTAAGTTAAAAATGTTAATTTTGATACTCTATTGTCCTCCTTTAATCACGATTAGAAAATTAACAATATTGTAATATTAAAACATTTTATATATACTTTTTATTAACTAAACCCAGCAAAAAATTTTTAAGTGAATGAAATGTGTTTTGTTCCAGACAATGTCAGAAGCTAAAAGATTTTCCAGTACAACAACTTTTTGTGCCAAATGCGGGTCTATATTGCCCCTTCTACAAGAGTTTGGTTCAGTGAAATGTTACGCCTGTAAAGCCATCTATGACGCAAATAGTAAGAATAATCTTTACTTATTTAATATATATTAATGATATATGTATCATTTGATGATTATCTTTATTGTTTAATACAAAAGTCATTGTTGTCTAATATATTATTACAAACCTATATTATTGGATGATGAAAATATCATCCAATAATATTTTTTTTTTCCATGAAAAGTCCTTGCAATATTATTTCCTTTCTTTTATTCCTGGAACTGGTACTTGAGTACTTGCTGCTAACTTACAATACTTACAAGCTAGTAGCAAGTACTCAAAATTCACCTGAATTGTAAATTAATGACAAAAACAGTAAAAAGAAATCCAGAATTTATAATTCACGGAAAAATGAATTAAACAAATGAATAAACATATTTACAGACTTCAACAACATAAAATACAACTACTCCATCCATTTCAACACCGTATCAGTACTGACAAATGAGAACATCCTCAATCTGGATAACCCTGAAGGACCCGTGGTGGAGAGGAAATGCCCCAAATGTAGCAGTGATAGGATGTCATATGCGACACTACAGTTGAGATCGGCTGATGAAGGGCAAACGGTGTTCTATACTTGTGTGTCTTGCAAGTGAGTATTTATGATAGTTTATTTGTAGATGTTGAAAGGCTGGAAAAGTGATGGTCTAGTGGCAGAGAGGAAATGGCCCAAATGTGTCAGTGATGAAATGTAATATGATACACTATAGTTGAGTATATATGGGTATAACTATAATAAAATTATCAATTTTTTTTGGAACTTTGATTATCAGGGCAAAAGTTTTCACTTAAAACATGTTTAATAAGTTTTTTCTTAATAGTTTATACCAAAATAAGCTTTGTTTGTACTATGGAAACTAGACAACTCATGAACATACTTAAACAGACAATAGTAAATATATACACACAACAGATATCTTAACATCCAGACAATTGAAAATTACAAAGTTTGAAGAACTTACAATTTTACATTACATTATAATTTTCTATATGTGGTGATCGAAACTACACCGATAACATTCTTTAAGATGTTACACTATAAAATATGACATCCCATTTAATAACACTTGCACTTTTTATTTAGTGAATTTAGACACATTATATTATAAAATTAAATAAATATTCATTCACCTTCACACAATATGGATCCACACTTAATTACTATGATTTCTACTTTCATAAGAATGTCGTCCAACATAATTAATTATAGACATTCAAATCAAGCATCATTATAATTTAATATGAATATGCAAATTTAATTACCTAATTAATTTTTTCAGGTACAAAGAAACCGAGAACTCATAATTTGTAAGAGTAAGTGACAGTATGTAATTTTGTTATTTTGTATTTGTTAAAAAGAATATAAATATTTTTACAGTAGTTATATGTAGTTTTAATTTAATTACACCCGTTATATACTTAGATTTGAGACATATTTTAATAATTATTATTATGGAATGAGACATAGATTATTATTTTTGTTACAATTGTATAGAGTACTAGCAGCGCCCCGCGGTTTCACCCGCGTAGCTTCTGATCCCGTGGAAACTCAGGGATTAAAAGTAGCCTATATGTTATTCTGATGTATAAGCTATATTGTGGTAAAGTTTCATTCAAATCCATTCAGTAGTTTTTACGTGAAAGAGTAACAAACATCCATACATCCATACTTACAAACTTTCGCCTTTATAATAGTAGTAGGATAGACAATATTTTTTTTTATATATCTAGCATATTATGGATGGTACATTCATTTAGATAAATATAATGTATTGTTTACAGAGATTATACATATCTGTTATATTTGAACATTTAAGTTTATAGTAATTAGAAAATAATGAATTGAAATAGTTTATTTCTTCTAGTGATTTAAGAATCACATAAAATATTGCACTATGAAATGGATGTTATATTAAGTACTGAAGTACATACGAGTATATATTTTATCATCACATTTTTCAAGAGCTTCTGATAGTTTTACTGTAGTATAGATATTTATGAGTTATAATGCCATAAAAGAGTGGGAGCTAGCACTGCACGGTTGGGCCAAGCTCGCACCGGTGTAATTACCACCTCCAACAGAAGACCGGCGTGAAGTAGTATTACATTGTGTTTCATACGATGAGCGGGTGCCTATCGTACAAATTAGTCCTGTAATCCCATTCCATTCTCCTCCTCTTCCAACTTTCTATCATTAATTCTCCCCTTATCCCCTCCCATTACCTCAATCAGGCAAGGCATTTGATGTTGTAGATGTTCATGAGCTACAGTCAGTCACTTACATCAGGTGAACCGCATGCTCCGCTTGCCTGCTCTAAAATAAAAAATAGATATCACGCCGGTTACACCCAAGTGTAATGAAATTTCTCAATTTAAAAGTTCTACTTGAACACTCTATCTAAATTATAGAACAGTCATTCATATACCAATTTATTCTGAACAGCTTATTATCATTTACCAGTTATTCATCGTAGTACAAAAGTACATTGCACAAAATAGTATGTTTACTATTCTTCCTATTCCGTGTATTGTTTACAATTTTGCACCTTGTAACTTTGATAGAGAACATAAATTTGTTTGTCACTATTTATTTGTCGATCATTGTTGTGCACTTCAAAGGCACCGACATCGTTCATTCACAAGGCACAGGTGAAAACTTTCCGTTTGTTCGGCACGCGCGAACTTCTAACAGTATCTGTATGTGGAAACGAGAGAGATATATGTAATTGCCCTGAATATTATGAGTGAGAGAGAGATGCAAGTTTTTGGTTGTGATAGAAAGAGAAATATTTTTGGCGGTGAGATGAGGCTGTTGGTAATTAATTTGATCAGCGGTGTACGCAGTTTGCTCACGTCATGTTAAGGGATGTCAGAGTAGTGTACACAATATCGATGAGAGCGCTTTTATCGACTGTCGATAGTAATCGGACGAATTGAATGAACTTTGCCAATCTAATCGTATGCATTTAAAATTTTGAAGCTTGTTTGTACGTACATATTTTTAATGTCTCTACATCTGCAATAGGTAACCTTTTAATGATTATAACTTAAAATAGACTTAATGATTATATTCAATACAAGACTTTTAAAAAAGTCAGTTTTAAAATCGATATCGAATTATAATCGAATCGAGAATGTTTTTATTTATTTTTAATACGGCAAGCTAAAAACTAAAGTGAATAAGAAGGTATATTACTGTTGGAAAATCATGCAAGACTTAATTTTTTGCTATTAATCAAGAAAAATCTTATATTGTGAACCGACTCTACCTAGCTCTAGTTTTCAGAAAGATACAAGAATAATAAAATAACATTCTTGAGGGGAACTAACTGTAAAGTCATAGAAAGTAGGTTTTTCGACATATTAGCATGTAACAATTAATACGATGTGACTAATTTTACTTATCTGTGGACCGCAGAGGAGAGGTGAGAAAAGAATAAAAAGAGAGTTAAGAAGAAAGGAGAGATGCTTAATGTCTAAAGAGCTAGATGTCTAATGTAAAAACATACAATTTTAAGCTTATTTATAACAATGCGATTTATTCACAAATATATAGAAACCCAATGTACAGAAACAAAAGATGTGAATTGTTAAAAATCTTGGTAATTCAAAATTTAGGGTAGATAGCAGGATGTTTTTTAAGCAGGATGCAGTCTGTACCACCATACCTTAAGTTATCAACTTTGGGAGAGTAAGTAATAATTTAAGAGGCATTTTATCGATATCGATGGTTGACCTGCCTACGAGCGGGGGCCGGGCGGCAGGTGTGAGCCAGACGCTTCGGCGCGCCAGTCTCTCGCGGCCGTTGCTCTGACCACACGTCGCGTCACTCCGAACCGATATCGACACGTGCGTGGCGCAACCCTATACCGCTCTATTTTCAAAACGCACCTTGTGTTGTGACTTGCGTTGCACTGGAATTTTTTATTTTTCTAACTGGTAAGTTATCCGTGGCCAGCATTGAATGGTAATTCGAATTTGCAACGGTGATTTGTGTGCCAGTGTCAATTTTTATTTTGTCCCACATAAACGCGAATATTTGTTGTAATTTCTTCGTAGATTTTTAATGTGCGGAGTAAATTTTCTTGATATGAGATAGTTTATACTCATGTAGACAAACGCTACGGTGAATCGCATAGGTACAAAAGACATCAACGAGCACGACTGTGTCAATGGGTGATTTTCTCGGTGTTTTTTCGTTTTCATAACGTTTGCTTGGGAATCGCTAGCGTGACTTGCTCTTTCAGTACTTTCTTTATAAACACGATATCGTACGAGCTAGAGGAACAGTTTTATAGATCATTTTCATACTTATAATAATTTGACACGTAAAATAATTTTAATTTGAGCAAAACATAAAAGCCACCAGTAAATATTAATGGGAACATAAAATACGTTCCACTAATTTCAATGCATACAATGATTGGAAAGAATTTTAATAGATCATAAATTATGAAAATGAGAGAAAGCAGTTAATCCTTGATTAGTTTATGATGTAAGGAAATTGAATTCCATTATCAGTGCAAGATATTTATTGTCGATTTATAATAAGTATACGATTGGATTTATATTCTTGGGTCAATTGTTGCGGGATTGTCTTGAAGTTTAATGTATGGTGTATATTTTCTGCTCTCGAATCGTGTCGGATATCCGTCTCTGTTATCTATAAGAGTAAAGGATTGTATTGCTGTTTGAGAACAAATTAGGGGGTAGCCGAAATTAGGTCAAGAGGACAACATTACCATATATTTTTAATATATTTAAAAAAAAAGTATTCAGAAAACTATGTAGAGCACCGCAGTTCGAGAGAATAAAAGTATAATAGGGTGAATTTGTGATTCATTTGATTGATTAATTTGTGACTCTGTCCGTCAATTGCTTAAAATTACGAAAAATTACGTTGACAATTTTTAAGTTCAAAGACCACGATTAAGTCCCTAAATATGCACGGCATGATGGCACGATTATTTGCAATTTATCCCTTTGATAAGCAAGGCATGCGGAAAAACATTCACAAATATGTATTTGAAACGATTACGATTTCTAAAGTTACGGGTATTCAGGTTTAGCGGTTTTGTATTGACAGGCGTAACGCGCGTGGGCGGACGCGTCGAGTGCTGTAAATTTTTTGCATATTTTATAGATATAGTTAGTTACATCTGTCACTTGAATATTTTAAAAAAATAGGCGGTAATTGTAGTCTTACAATTACCGCCTATTTTTTTTAAATTATATGTCTATATATAAGAAAAATATTTATGTAACAAAGTATGGTATTCGTACGAGATTTATTACTACAATGAAGCGTATTTTTCGAAAATTTCTCGGTTTAGTTTACAATTTATTAGAATTTGATTTTTCATTAAACCTAACCATTCGAACTTTTGTACGAAATTCTCTACGGAAATGAAGACATCAAATAGAGGTCAAAATTCATAGTCTCTAAACAGCCTTAAAACCGAGAATTTCTTGATAAACAAACAAATACCACATTATATTTGAACATGTCATAAGAAGTAAATTTAACTGTATTGACACGCCTCGAATGTCACTCGAAACGAAGTCTAATTATGATAAAAGCAGAAAAAATCTTAATCAACGGTCCCATAATGAAATGCATTTGTGTCGAATTTCAGATTACAGTTTTATTTCGTCTAGCTCGGTTTATACCTAAATGACTTGAGCTGACGTGTGATGTGTCTATAAAATGTGTTAATGTATGCATATTATTGTTATACGTGTGTGGATTTGGGTGTCAAGGCGATGAGATTGTATCGGAGATGTTATCGGATAGAAACCGTGACTACATTTTGTTGGTTATATTTAAGGCAAACTAACTTTACATGAAATTGTCGCACTGTGATGTGTTAGTGTGGTTTGAATCGTTGTGTTCAATGAAACAGTCTGGTTTAGGAATCATGCAAAGAAATGGATTGAAATAAGAGTGATTTCAAAATTTATCGGTGAGATGGTTTGATCAGAGTTTTGTTCGTAGTTCTGCGCTTAAATCAGAAGCTTTATCTCTTATCTCGCGGTAGAAAATCTCTATATCATGATGAAAAGCCTGCGGTTTTAAGGAAATTTGCAGAGAAAAGAGCGAGTATCTTACGTACAAGATTCCCTACACAGACAGTATTCATTAACCCTAAGCTGTGTAAAAGTCACCGTTAATATTAAGCCACATTGCATTACGGATGTGCGCTAAATGTAAAACAATGTAATTACTGATCGTTCACGCACTGTACACCGCACGCGCCACGCCGGGATTCAGCAGAATGGCGCTTTGTGAAAATTGGATTATGATTGTAGAGCAGTAGGTACTATAGTCTATATCTATAGTAAAAATAAAAATGAAGACATCCTTGTCGTATTTGTTAAGGCCGAATTGAAAATGATAGACGTTTTTCTTCATCTGATAATGAGCGTTTTGAGTATTGAGAGCAATTTAAATTATTTAAGAGTCAGCTGATCACACTATAGCCAATGTAGCATGTTAAAATTATTTACTTATTCTAATCTTTATACTTTTCGCCATTTCCCCTTATTTTATTTCCTTTTCTTGGGGCTAGTATAGCACCTGCGACATTTCTTATGTTGCAGGTGTGTGTGCATAGATGTGACCCACATCGTCTTGTCTCATTCAATATAGATTATTATCAACCCCATTTTTCTAAAAGGTAAACAGTGAAAATCAAAGAAGAGTTCATACACAATTACTTTTATATATACATTCAATCTACATGTACTAGATAAGGAAACAAGCTATAAAACATCCAAAGAGTATTAATTCGATAAACGTTTGAAGATGGCTACACAGTATTTAACTATGAGTCATCAGTTCACCAATTTTAAAATAATTACACACAAATTGTAAAGCGCTGCAGCGCTTGTATCATTATTCCAACAGAAAGGAATTAGTGTAAGTCAGATATAATTATTAACATGTGATTAGATCGGTATCTTTTTAATCGCTAACTAGAATCTGATGGTTGTACGCGTAAAAAATTATTGTTGATTTTATCTTGATCCTGGGGTTCATTTAGAATTACGGTCAAATATTTTTACACAGTTTTTTTTTATTTATGGATGCTGTGTCGGATATCCTCTGTGTTTAAATGCCAATGAATCTTTATGATTTATGGTTCCGATCAAAGATAATGATTAACATACTAGTGAACCGCCCTGGTCCCGCCTAGCCCTAGCCCGTATCACACCTTGGTTCCATGAAACATCTGATAAATGCGGAGATTCCTCCATTCTAAACTTTTGTCTATCTTTATTGTATTGTCTTGTTTTAACGAGAATAGCCTGTCTTAAACACACTTATAGGGTGCTCATAATTTTTTCCTTATTAGTGGTCCATATTTTGCTTTATGCTAGTTCTTATCTAGCCAATGATAAAGATTTGGTTTGTCAATGGGGACATATGCAGTCATTGCATGGTGCAGGTGTTACAATTTGTGAGCCTATTAGAATTTTCTTTAGTTGCTCCATTTACTGTACTTTACTTACATCGATTCAGTAGCTAGATAGGCTGTTGAGCAAATAGAATGTGACGCTTTTAATCTTGTCATCTAGGTGGTGAGCTCTCTACTGACGCGGTTTCAGATTAATTTTCTGCCAAGATTAATAAACGCTCTTTGTAAATGGTTCGTGGGAAATGGGGAATTGACAGTGATTATAGTTTGTTATTTCTTACGTCTTTTGGTTAACATATAGTGCTCATAACAGAGAAAATCAGCAGATTGCAGTTACTCTTTCTCGATTCCTTTTTACGACTTTTTACAATTCAAGGTCAATTATTGTGGTCAGTTATGAGAATTATTCTCATAAAACAGCGGTATTAATTTCTCAATGTAACCTAACTATTCTTAAGATATAATGATGCGGATGGTAAAATTAATATACTATTGTTAGAGTACTTTTATTAACAAACTTGAGATACAATAAAATCTTCAAAAAAGGTTGGATAATTATTAGTATTAAAGTACATAAAGTCAAATTCAAATCAAATCATTTATTTTTCCAAATTGGCTCTTTGAAAGTTCTTTTGAAATGTCACAGACATATATATTTTTTTTAATTTAGTCAATGGTATAGACGAAGCGTTTTGCATCAACGAACCATTATTCCTAAGGAAACGTTGATTGTAGTCATAGACGTGACAGTAAATAATTTTGACTTGCAAAACTATAAACTCTAGGATAGGACCACTCGTGTTCGCTCCTCACACTTTAAGAATATGTATAATGAATTTAGTGATAAGTGACGTGCTCAAGATAGTGTCGCGTGCCATTAGTTCGCCATCCCTGCCATACACGAAATAACAAGCGGTATAATGCTGACGTATAATCTTAATTTGCGCTCTCGCTCGTGTCTAGCGGAATTCCATATAATCATTATTAATTTATTAATATATACGGAGCGCAGCTCTCTCTACTTTGTGGAGCTTATGCTTCGCTGCGCAGACGCGTGATGTATCCTAGTGTAAGAGTTGTTCATACGGATTTTGAAGCCGTGCGTTTTAAAATCAAGCTTACAGTATTCTGCTATAAGTTCATACCGTTAAGTGTTATGTAATTTGTAGAATTTAATATAGAGTTCTATAAAATACAAAGGTATAAGGGTCTCTGTAATTATATTTTTACATACAAAATGTTGTAAAAATATACTATACCGGGTACTGACACCATTTAATAAATGAGTGTATATTTTTATATATCTTATTTGATTTAAATATGCTTTATATTTTATTAAAACGATCTAAATGACCATATTTAACCAGTTTTTAGAAGATAAAAAAATAACATTATAAAAACAAATGTTTTTTGTTATGGCTGGTACTGCCCATTTAAATTTTTAATAGATATTTATATTTCAAGACATACCAGTAATGACACATTAAACTTACTTCTTAATATATCTTACTAGCTGCTCCCCAGGGCTTCGCTCCCGTGGGAATATCGGGATGATATATAGCATATAGCCTTCCTCGATAAATGGTCTAATCAACACAAAAATAATTTTTCAATTCGAACCAGTAGTTTCTGAGATTAGAGCGTTCAAACAAACAAACAAACTCTTTAGCTTTATAATCTATACATATAATAAAAGAGTAACCGAACCATTTCTGTACATTGAAAATTTTTCAAAAAGAGTGATTGGTATGTAATATGTATGATCCACAGATACCAAAACCATTCTTAGAATTTTTTTTTTCTGTTTGTCTGTTCGTCTGTTTATCTGTTTGTCTGTTTGTCTGTTTATCTGTTTGTATGTTCGTCAATCACGTAATAACTACTGGGTAGATTTTGATAAAATTTCACATGCTCATAGACCAATATTAGGTTCAACTTATAGGCTATATTTTATTTGAAAAAAATATTTTTAAGGGTGACTCTCCATACATGTAATCGGAGGGTAAAAAAATAAATTCGCTAATACATCATTAAATGAGATATCATTGGATAGGTATTTGAAAATAAAATGAAGGTTTCTAAATGCGTTTTTTGTTAAAGTAAATATTTTTTGAGATATACGCTTCTACAGTCGTAAATGTGTCATACCACGTGGCAATATGAGATTTTGGTTGATTGCGGGCAAGCCTTTTTATACTTTAACGTATACGTTAAGAGTATCAAAAGGCATGTCCCCAATATCTATAGGTTAAGACGATAAAAACGCTTAATGAATTCTTAAAAACCCTCAAAAAATAACTAACTCTCCGCCCGTGGCTTCGTTCGCGTGGGCTTAAATTTTAGGCGCGCGTACTGTCAGATTTTGGTCAAACCTATTTCTGTAGAAAATTATAAAAAAAAGCTATAGACATGCGCATATATCAGCGGTCATGCGACCATAATTATTTTAGACTTTTGTTGTGCACCTCTACAAAATACAGAAATTAGTAGACCACGCGTGCGAAGCCGCGGGCGGAAAGCTAGTATTAGTATAAATGTATAAAATATTTCAAAAAATAGAAATAAATGCAGTGTGAAACGCCTTTACGCTGTAATTGATAAAGTCATTTTCAGCGTAACGGAATTTGCGTTTCAGTGTTCAACAGTAGTGCCGTGAATAAATTCATTTAAAGGTCTAGATTAAATGTTCTATTTATGTCAACAGCATGTCGAGAGGTATATCTGTGTTTCACGAAGTACTGAATAATCTCGCGATATAATGTTGGATTTTTACTCGAAAGTATCAACTATCAATATTATCGTTAGTATTTGTATGCTCACGTTAAATATACGAAGATATATTAAAAAGTAAATGAGTGATTTTTAAAAGAAATGTCTTTTTATTGACGTTGATGTCGAATACTTTTCATTTGATAAAATCTCGTGATAGGAAGAGTTCAATCTTGCATTTATTTATCAATTTAAAAAAGAATCGTAAAACTAGTTTTAGAAAACACTTTTTAAATTGTGATTCAATCAAAGAAAGTTTTCTCTAATTTCAATTAGTGTAACTATTCCGCTTCGTTTAAAGTACAATGTCGTATTTCACGTTCTATTAAACTACGTGTTCGTAGTACGCGACTAACTAGTGTAATAGTGTAGTGACGTCATGTATTTGTTGCACACCGTACAAATTGGGCGGCGTGTGACAGCGGAAAATGAGCTTCATACATGGTTACATTTGACAACTAATTTTGTGGATCCAGCCATTGTTGGGCTCGCTGTTTCAATTACGGTACGGTAATAGCTGCTTTGTTCTGGTAATAACTGTTGTGAAGAGTAACTTTGGCATACTTTTTGGCCTATAATAGGTGTACCTATCATAGGACAAAGTCTTTCTGATTTAAACGTGAATATGAAATGGCCTAGTAATACCTCTTCACAAGATTGGTTATTTCATTTGGGCGTCACTGAATATCCCAGTTGAATGGAAATATAACGTTTAGTTCTATCCTTTATAAGGAAAAGAAATCCTTAACTTTACCTGTCTCGGCATAAATTGGTAAGTTATCATATCTTACAAGGAATCTGACCTGCTTCTATAGTAAGATGGAGGCGTAGATTCCAATATTATATTATATTAAAAAGGGCCCTGTAAGAAGACAATGTTTTGTTCTTAAAAGGGTGACAGGATGTAAGAAATAATGGACGTTCACGAATCATACAATCTAATCCACTTTTGGTTTCCTTTACTTCGACTGTAATGGATCTATAATAATAGATACGTAAGACAATCTGAACGTCTCAATTATTGTTGCTACATCTTGTTTAATAGATACATGTATCCATTTAAAGAATATAAAGCCAACCGCTGCCAAATCTGCGTATCGATATCATCGTAACAAATTAAAAACAATTTTCGCCATGTCTCCTAAAACGTTTGACATAATCGTCGATCATAATTGGCAACATTTGTTCGATCAAACATTCGTCTCCAATGATTGATCCGCGCGGCCTCAGGTACGCATGAGCAAGACTAGCCTACGAATGTACCGTAATACGCGGTAACATAAGAACGTGTAGAACTGGCAAAACGGCCGGCCAAATATAGGAAACTTGTCCGTCTGTCGCGATTATTGATATTGTATTATACCCGGCATGCGGCTAGAACATTATCGCTTAATTTATTGTACAAATTACCTTAATAACATTCAACTGTGACGTTTATCGTACATAATCCATCGTGATAATTCGCCGGTTTTAAATTACTTTAATTATAAACTAAACATTTATTAGTCCCAGTTATAAAATGCAATTTACGCAATGCCCACTCATTAGCTTAATTATTCAAAGCTTTTTCTTTGCATTGTATAAGTTTGCGTATAATATAGAATGTGAAATAAGGTTTATGGTCACGAAATACGGTTTGTCGCGTCTAGTAGAACAAGAGGCGTCGGTCAGCGAACCGCTACATATGAAATTAAAAATTATAACGGCAGAGCGATCTTATAAACAATTGTTCTGATTTTCCTCAGAATTAATGCAACAGCGCTCTCATTATCAAGTGGGGAAGCACTTATCATAAGTGCGGTGATGGAATGGTATTCGTACACGCGAGACGGAATTTATATAAGGGGATATTTAAACGCTATTTAATTGTACCCGAAGTTTGATTATAGTTTTTATTTGTAATACTCTTTCAATTTCCCGGGTTATCTAAATCAAGAAGAAGCACAACGAAATCATAAACTATTATTTCAATTTTTGTGTGAACCTTAGAAAGTTAAAATGTTATGTTTCGTTTATATTTAAAGTACAAGCTCTCATAGCATGTTATATAGTCTATAGCCTTCTTTGATTAATGCTTAGACACAAAAATATATTTTTGATTTTTAAAATTTTAGTTCCTCAGATTAGCCTGTTCAAAAAATAAAACAAAATCTTCAACTGTATATTTTGAGTATAGATGAATTCATCCATGCAAATAAAAGGCTAACACCAGTAAATGAATGTGCAAAGCGATAAATTACAAAACCAATTATTTATAGGACTAGTAGGATAGGATGTAATAGTTGTTTAGTCCGCCAGATTTCTCCTTTTAAGTATACTCCAAATCATTATAGGTAACATATTTCAATACTTGTAATTTCCGATTTAAATTAATATAAGAACATTAAAGTTTGTATGAATTCGCAGTTTTAATTCTCATAGTAAATATATTGCGTTTTGTTTAACAGTTAATAACTTTTTTAAGACATCACTCAACCGTATATTCGTAGCGTTTAATCATCACGTCTACTGACAATTGGTCATATATTTCCCATATGTCGTCATCAGTCTTAAAGTTGTCAAGCTACAGGGGTCCTCTTTAGCCTTGAGAATAGCATTTAGCAATCAATTGAATCTATTTACACTTAATACGGCCCGACACTGTACGACTCTTGTCTCTTCATTGAGAGCTTATCGAGATCAAGATCAGCTGTTGAAATTTTATAGTTACGGAGCACAAGCTTTCTGCTTTTAGCTCGACTCAAATCTACTGTCTAGTTATGTTTTATAGACCATTTGTATTACACAGACATACTAAGATTAGCAAAGATTGCTCGACCAAATTTACAATCAGATGTTGGTTTCCATTGGATTGTATTCATTACATGTATGATGCATCTATAAAGCGGAATAATTGAAATCAATTTAGTAAGCTCAAACATGTGAGGGAAATTGTTGAGATAGGTCATTTTATCATACTTTAAGTACATATAATGACTTTTACGCTTACATAAAAGACTCTGTGATTCTGAAAAACGTGTCAAGCTACGCGCATAGTAACAAAGCAGCTTTAATAACTTTAGTTTTGATATTCTATTATGTGACGATGAAAGGTGATGATTTACGATGTATTTAATAGAAACAAATAAAATGTACATGATCTGAGTCACCTAACTACAAGTATCCGTTGCTGTTGCCCTCGGGCTACAAATTGTGATCTTAATTCGTAAAAGCTCGACATTGATTGTAATCATCATGATTACTGGACGATTTATGGTATGTCAGAGAATAATGGGATGCGCAATAGTTATATTAATTTAGATTTTTTTCATAGATCGATGAAATGAACTAATTCATGAAGGATGTGACTAAAACTTGGTTTTTATCACATCCTTTTAATTTCAAGATTAATGACCAAAAACATATTTTATCCGCACATTTAAGTGTAATTATACCTGTTTGAACAAGATATAAAAACTCATTTTATAATATATTTTTTTCTTATTTTATTGAACAGAATATACATATATAATTTCTTCCATAAATACATTCAATTAAAAGTCGTAAAATCATATATTGTTAACGACTCAATTATCTTTTTGGCGTGTCCAAAGAATAATACGTCTATATTAATCGTAAAAAAGAAGACAAGGTTTAACCGTGGATCTTTGATCATTTGTCATAAGCATGATTTAGAACAAAGATCATACAATGTAATCGTGATTCTTGAATTAAAACACGTTTCATGGATGACCCGTTTAGATATCTATAAATCTTTGTTTTTTAATTATTTTGTTCTGATATTTTAAAATAGGATAAGATGATTATTATGTCAAAGTACATCATAACTCACTTTGACTCCTCAACAGAATTATAGGGCTCGTAACATAGTTTTCAAACTTCTAACCAATTTAAAATTGTTTTGAACATATCCCCGCTCCATATTGCCCGTAGATAGCTTCTGCCTGCGGCTTCGCTCGCATGAATAGTTGGCCTGTAGGCTGTTACCTAATCCAGCTAATAGCCTATCTATATACGAAATTTCATCTTAATCCGTTCAGTTGCGGCGTGATTGACAACATCCAACATTTCACATTTATGATATTAGTAGGATTCTTAACACAGAACGCAGCACATTTCTCGAAAATTATATAATTACCACTAAGATAAGATAGGCAATAATTTACCCCATATATCACACATATTCCAACAGGAGGTAATTAGAAATGCATAGCCCTATCAAAGTCATAACCTCTTGATATGATCTAATCCGAGTGTCATGATATCTAGTTTCCAACTAAGTAATGGTACATGTAATTGAACAGGTTGCGTCTGATATAACTTATTTAGTAAGATAACATATTATGTTACTAAGATTGTGTGATAGTTCATGTTATGATAGCGTGAAAGGTAGGAACTTAATATCATAATATGTTTAAGCGCGTTTTAACATTAAAACGATAATAAGATTTATTTATAAGAAACTAACAAATAATTAAGTGATTAAATTTTTTGTGGTATTGCATGATTTCTTTATTCCAGTCAAATAGAATATTCCATATGAAATAAATTGTAGATTTGAGTAATTATAAAATAATTGGAACTAGGTAGTATGCCTTTTCGACTCATACGGTTTCATCGTATCTATGTTTAACTATTCAGATAATAACATCTTTTGGTATGTTCAATCTTTAATTAGCACAATAGTTAACGTTTCATGTAGCTGGTATCGAGGACAGCGCTGAGAAGTGAGTAGGAAATATGTCGAACAACGGGGGCTTCAGTCATTATTGATCGTGTCATTGATTGAGGTTTGTTTCCTACGTGTGCAACATTACAAAGAGCCACAAAGATTCTGCATGTAACGTAGGAATTGGAGACAGTACTGAGAACTGAGTAGGAAATATGTCCTACAACAGTGCTTCTGTTATTATCGGTCAAATAATTTAGACCTTAAGAATTTAGAAACATTTAGACCTTTAGAAAAAATTCATTAGATAGGGTGACTTAGGTTATGTTCGTTGTAAGTAACGCAGGAATCAGAGACAATGCTGAGAAGTGAGTAGGAAATATGTCGAACAACGGCGGATTCTGTCATTATTGCTCGTGTCATTGATTTAGGTTCATTTCCTCCGTGTAGAACATTAGAAAGAGATGAAAAGCTTATGTTCGTTGGATAGGCATCAGGGACAGTGCTGTGTGTTATAGTTCTACTAGATAATAAACATTTTAATTTTGATTTTGGTTTCATTTTAATAAAAATATGACAATTTAAAATGGGAGATTTTATTGCTTTGCAGTTTGTTACTTGTAGCATATTGATATTGCACCGTATTTTCTTTATTTGTTTACCTAATGTTCTACTTCTAAACGAACATAATATAAAATAGTCCACAAATACGCACATTGCATAATTTTAAGGCAATCTCGGTGAACACTTTACACTTGTAGCTTTTAAAGCCATAAAAATACATTCATAGAATTCCAAAAGATAGAATCGAATTGATATTGGCAATGTTATCGTAGAATAGCGGAAACCATGTCCAATTACTTGGAAAGAAGCAAGATTTGCTCGCAGATGCATGTCGGAGCAGATCTGCGATATTTGTTATCGTTTTGCCGATATTCTGAGGCTGTTTAAGCATTTCTATAAATGGTAACAAATGGTGAACGGATTTACATATGTTGACGACAAATATAGGACTACAATTCGAACACAGATTTAATCTTGTGGCCCTTATATTATTGAACGAATAAAATCCACAGTTGATCTTAAAATAATGGAGTCGGCATTGAATTTATATACATAATCAAGCTTTCTTCAGAAGTAATCTCTAGTTATTAACTTCTTATAATATTATAATGGGATTCTAGAAAATTCGCCAAAGTTTACCTCATTTTGTAATATGATAAAAGGTATTCAGATAAATATCAAGAAATATCCTTATACTGATAACGAGCTCGTCGTTGGCTAGTGTTTACTTCAAGCTTATCTTGTTTTGTCCTCGCTCGCTGCTATAAAGGCAATATTCTCTAATTTGCACGGTAAAATAATACAAGACGCTGGGAAACAGATTCTGAACAACAACGGTTTAATAAGCTCCACGATGTCTTTTATAGCATGATTTAGATAACGTAAACGTGTCACTAATATAACGTTAATACATTATTAAAATAGATGCAACTATTTCACTTTCTCTGTTCTATTACAAACTGAAGAAAGTAAAACTTTAATATGTATTAAGGCGTATGAAAATCCAATGTTAAACTTAAATGTATTTAATGAGTACTTTCGAAAATTATATGAGGTTGTTTATTATGATAAATCAATAATTGAAATGAGAAAATGACATTCATTCTCATAGTGCTATCTTCGCTTGGCACATTATGTCACTCGTTTACTATGAATGTTTATAAACATCACATATCAAGTTTCTTCACAAATAGATACCTATTCAAATAATCGCAGCTTAACTAAATCGACTATCCAAACGCCTATCATCCATGGTATACTGCTATTTAACATAATTTTACTCTTCGTTCACGCCATAACTCACCTTATTATAATGCAGGAAGTATTAAAATAGTATGAGGTAGTAAATGACCAGTAAGTAAATTGTGATGAGATTTAAATACTCATTCTGTTTATGCTATTATGAAAAGTGGGCTCACCGTCGTAGCAAATACAGTGTAAGTGGTTCGCGTGCTTGATGATACTGGATGCATTGAGTGTAGCTGGATATATGTCCATACCAGCGTACATGAGGGCCAATTATTGCAAAGTAACGTAAATTGTAGTGTGACATGCGTGTGCGATGCAAAATGATAGTTGATTAAAGGCCTAAAAATACCGCTTATCATTTTATGATATTGTATCAGTCTAGACCAATTGGCGTTTTATTAATTTACTGTATCGAACCCGAATTTAGATGTTTTTTTGGAGTAACCTGCAATGATATACTGTTAACGAGTTTGAAAAGTGCGAGAAAATGTTTTACTTTTTATTATTTCATTCATCAGCCTGCTATAATTTATAATGAAAAGTTCTGCTTCATATAAGTAGCTGGATTCGACATACGAAGCCATTTATCGTATGCCAAGACAGGTAGACAATAGAAAAAAGAAAGTTAAGTAAAGATTTACAATGTGACAACAAACTCAACGAATCGGTGTGACGTAGAATGGGCCATAATATATAACGGTGTATAGAGAGTCTAGCGTATGTTCTCAGGTGTTTCGATAAATAATGGATTTGTAAAGAGCGCACGAATTCGTATATAAAATAGCCTTTTGGTGAGTCAAGTCTGCTGTACATGTCTTGTTTGTCAATTTTTGTCTTGAGTGATTTATGCGTCTTACTAACCCCATGTTTCCGTTCAGGATTTAAATAGAATGGAGAATGTTACTAGGTATGCCAAATAGGTTGAAAGTTTGTTACAGTATAACTTGTACCTATACAAATACACTGTTTTTTGTTGCAGTCAAAAATACCAAGTAGTTTTCATTTTATAAGCTTTTAAACTTCAGAAAAAATTCGAGTTCCGCTAAAGTCACGTGACCGCTTGTGACGTCACAAAACAGACGCCGCGCGGGCCGCGCTACTTCGCAGCAACTATAGTACGTGTGGGGAGCGCTATAGCGAGCGCATGAGCTGTCTGTTTTATGACGTCACACCGCCGCAATCGCCGCGTCGATTTTTTTTGCTTATAAATCAAAAACTAATTGACGTAACAAAATAATTTTTTCAACAGTATTTTTTAGTAAAAAAAATCGATATGAAAAGTTAAAAATCAAAATTTGTTAACATTCTTCATTGTTTAATGAATATACGAATTAAATCGTTATATCAAAATATTGCCCACGAAATGCTTTATAAAGGACATTATTCATAAGTAACCATTAAAATATTTGAAATAGCCTGTTATTTAAAATAAAAATACAGGGAACATATTATGCGGTGAGATGCTTGTTAACATTTTCTCCAATAAAAAATATTACTTCATTTACATTCGACACCGTAGGGTCACAAAACAAATTGACCAATGTAATTGAATTGTATTCCACATCTCAATATTAAATTTATTCTCATTGATACACCCGATACAAGACGATATATCACTTCACAATGAAACATATACCTTGAACATCGTGCATCCAATTAGGATTCGGAAGATCGTTAAGGGAATAATAAGGTTTTCTCGTTAAGATCACTTTCATCTATTTGCTTTTAGGTCAAGCGTGAATCCCACAGTATGCCTTGTGTCGCGGAGGGCAAAGGCCAGCCCTCTAATGAGAAAGAATCGATGGCGGCAGGAATGCGGAATACTATTCAATATGTTATGGCTTTTTAGCACTATTGTTTTAGGTTTGAGTATAAGTGACGTATTTATCTATTTTCTCTTGGAAACACGGATAGACTGAACTGTCCTCGATTATTTTAATATTCCAAAAAATATTATTTCAGTAAAGGAGCTACGAATTCCATGCTTTCGTAAATCCGTAGGCTATTATTCCTTTTGCAAAAAAAACAGGCATTTATCCTTTAAATTCACATTATTACTGTCATCATGTATTAGATTTGTAGGAATTAAATAGGAATTTAGAATTGTATTGATTTCGTTGAGTTTTTAATTAATTATATTTTTCTTCCACAGATACCCGAGGCTCCACAGATACAGTGTAGTGTTGGTGCGGGGATATGCTCAGTGTACGGGGTGACCAGGACAGGTGACAATTGTGTTTGATGCCAGTGCCGTGTGTATTATGATAGATTGGAAGGCACCAAGTCGTCGCAAGTACGGTAGCTGGTGAGTAGTAGCTTGTTTACGTTTTAGTTTTAGACTGTTTTTAAGCGGAAGATTTAGGGAGTCCAAGAAGTATACTCAAAATATCTTTGTGTCAATCACCAAGCGTTCAAAAACAGAGATTTTCGAATTAGGTTCGTGATGTTGCTCAAAGTATTTCTTTTTCCTTTATTTCCGCATTAATAAATAATGAAACTATTTGTTGTATTTGTGAAGCGATCCGAATTCAACTCCAAAATATAAAGAATTGATTTTAGTCTTCAATATCATTACGAATTGTCAAATTGTGTTTTAACACTGGATAAATTCGGCGAATTCTAAATTTTTTATTGCTTCAAATTAATTAAAACAAGCACCTATTGTTTGGAAGCAGCAATCTGTTTGTGGCTAATTACAGTTTTGCGGTAACAAGTGATTACTTGCATACTAAGTATTATTTAAGAAAATACTGTACTGTTAATCTTTGTAGGAAGAAAAATCTATAAATTAGATCTATCTTTGATTCTCATTGCTATTACTTTAAATTTATAAATATTATGCAATCAAAAACCATTTCAAGGTTAGGTTTCTAAAGTAGTTTTTATTTAGCTAACGGTGTCCACAGTGGCCTGAGAAGCTTTCGCTTCCTTGATATGTTAAATATGTATATTTAAAAGAGAAAGAACATAAACGGCAGACACTCAGAATAAAAAGTGAAAATCATTGTACCTTTTGTTTACCCAATGACAAACGAATTTATCGATACCAAAGACCACTCTCTAACAAGAAAGAAGAGCATACTGTAATCATGATCTCGTTAAGAACTCCCAAATATGAACGCTAAAAATGCTATTCATATCATCTGTCAACGAGCTTTTATTCGGCCACGAAATCACGATGATCTTGCAAATTAATTCAAATCGGATTTGTGTAATAAAAGCAAATGATTTTAAAATTTTGACGCAAAAGTTCACACGGCAATTTCACAACAACAATTTGTTGTAACAAAGCGTCATTTGTAGGTCCTTTATAAGATACCTGTTATTACAGCTTCGTTTTAGTGCTCAATTATAGTGTAGTGTGAAAATTGCAGTATAGAATTACACGCCGGGGTTTAATTGTCCACTCTTATGTCTTGGTATTAGAGTTGAAAATTGCCTATTATTTTGGAAACATTAAGGCGGCTGACAATGATATTTATTATTGATTTGTGATTTAAACCGTGATTTATATTTTTGTGTATTTTCACACATGACTTCACATGTTATGAACTAAGTGCATGATCTATTGCATAATTGCATATGACGGTAAGCTTCCTGGTATATTCCGTTATCTATATATACGAGTATTATACCTCCTCTATTTCTCAAACTTGATTTCTTTCTTTGCTTTTGTTTGGTAGCTTTAATGACGAACTAAAGTGTTATTAAAGGGCCAAGTTGAAAGGCACAATTATCTTTTTGTTAACAATGGCACTCAATATTTGGTTAACAATAGTAAGTCTATAGAACTTATTGGATTAGATTTATATCATTATATGTTATTTATTGGGAGATGAACGGTATTTTTACAATTACTAGTCATGGTCAATTTCAAATATTTTCCGCTTGCATTAACAGCCTTGAAATGAAACAAAGCTGCTTTATGTATTATTGCTTTATGTAAATTTGAATTAGGTCTAATAGTAGGTTATTGGGAATTGAAATAAGTTTGGCAAAACAAACGTTTGTGCGTAAATAACCCATGCTTAGTGGAGGAAGGTGCTGCGGGGCTGTGTGGTTACCGCTGATTCTGTACTTACGGCAAACGTTATAGCCCAGAATACCGGGGTATTATACGCGATGAAGGCTTTTCAAATTATTGCCCGTCAAAGGGCGGATGATACGTAATTTTATTACGGCATATGGAAATTGGACGTGGTATGTGCATTTGTAGAAGATTTTATTTTGTAGCGTTTCTTTAGCTTTGGAACAGTAATGAAATCGTGTATGTCAGATGTCAATACTAAATCATTTTCAAAATGCTTCAAATAAGTCGCTTTAACAGCTAGGAAGGTGTATCCTCGCATTCATACACGCTTAAAATTATAAATCCGGCTAAAGTTCTCCAACGTAAAGATAGGGTAGGAGGTGTAAATTAAAAAAGTGATCTATGTTTTAGGGGATAAAGAATGGAATGAAAGGAATGAGAGATATGAATCAATATACACAAGTAAGCGTGCAACAGCTAATTTGTTAATAAATTTACACGACTACCAACACCTTAATTATACGGTTAAATTTCACACATTCCATGGATTATTAAGTGTGGTATGCGCGAAGTTTCATCAATCAAAACAGGTATCTTTCCCGTTAGACTTCGAATGTAAGTGACTAATGAATTTCCTTTGTCTAAATTATTTTTCAGTTAGTCAAATATATTGATTTGAATAAATAATCAATTTACATGTATTGAGATATCGGATTGTTTATTGTGTCAGATTGATTTATTGATTATTATAAGTTCTTGATTAGAATGTAGATATTGGGCGAGCGCGAGGTTTCTTATAAAGTTTTGTGGATAACTCTTATGTTATGGAATTCGATCACACAGGAAATTGGTAATTTGTTAAACTATACTATCTCATAAGTAATCTATGACAGTTACCATTTATAAAATAGACATCCAAAATATGAAAAAAGAAATTACATTTTCTACTTTATAAGGTCACGTCTTTTACGTCAAATATTTTTTTCTCCTTCGCCGAATTGCGTTATAACTCATAAGTTATAAAAACTAGATTAATACGATGATGCGTAAGGAAATAAATAAATCATATAGCTATAGATATAAAAAAATAAATTTATATCGCTATAAATAAAATTATTCGAGCGTGTATTATTAATAAAAAAAAATGTTTTTAAAATACAATATCTGAACTCCTACTTAATTTATTAATTAATTCAATTCTTAATTACACCACAGATTTAAAGAAACAAAATATGGAGTTAAATTATACCTCCAGACAATCAATTGGTAGAAAGTAACCAAACAATATTCAGGGGGATGCAAGAGCAAAAAACAACAGAGAAATAAAAGAACAAATAATACTACTACGTACTTCAACAATAATTTAAATTTCGATATATTTTCAACCATAATGTTTAACAAATGATCCAATCACATGTCCACTAATGAAGTTATTGTCCCATTAATCATTCCTGTTACATCGCGGAATCATTTTAATGAATGTCGCCCACGCTTTATGAATCTAATCTAAATAAAATTATGCTTTAGGCATTTTGAGTAATTTATACTTTTTAAATGATTTAATATGAAAACTTGAATGATTTGAGCATTTAATTCGGCGGTTAAGGTTATGGGATTTTTTGTGCATATGAAAGAAAGAATAAATATTTTTTTATTTGTGACATACATTTAATTGCACTAAGAAAGTAACAAACACAATAATCACATTTTATACAGACAATATCTATGCGTGATTAAACTTTAAAAAGTAATCGTCAATAAATTTTAAGACACATCTAAATAAAATTTTTCGATGTGTGTTAAAATTTATTCAAAAGAATAATTACACACGAGAGAACCAAATACTTGTTATATAAGTAAAGATATTAATTAATTAATAGACGTATAAATATTGATGTATCTAATCTGTCTTAGGAGGTTTTAGTATTTGTTTATTTTTTAATGTTCTGAGGAAGACGTCTCAATTTACGATAACACAAAGTGGTAATACACATAAAGATAACATGACCGTCACAAGATAATTCTCACACAGCAATAGCAGCAACTCACAAAACAGAAAGTACAGATGTCAAACTCTATAGAAAGCACGCTCGAGCAACTCACACATTGATATCGTTCACCGACACGTCATCTCGGGTCGTACCGGAATGGGACAGTCTGAACATAAAAATGTTCTGTGTTTGGGATACGTGTCTTTGTCTATAGGCTAAGGTATGGAAGGAGAGTACAGCCACGAGTTTGACATTTACACCTATCTGTTTTGTGCTATAACTCACTACACTTTAAAGATTTTCTTTTTTAATTTTTAATACATTTACGTGTAGTGAACAATACAATATGATTGATGTTTATGGGCTACCAAGTATAGCGATCGAATGAGTGCTTCGAATGTTCATTATTTTCTTTCGTAATGAGTTTGAACTGTGTTGTGATTGCCTCGCTTGTAGTTCAAAGGTAATTAAATTGAGCGAACTTGCATGTCTATTTTTCATTATTTTTTTTTTTGCTATTTGTTGAAATTAATTTAGACCAAAAACTATTCTTATAAAGAAATCACTAAGTGTCGGTTGCATTTTGATATTTCGCGATTTTTTCTATAACACTTTTTTATTTTCTTGAAATAGTAGGAATATTACACGAAAATATATTTGTAAGTCTTACATATTTTAATGCCTACACTTTTTATAGATTTCTTTAAAATTTTACGAGCAAATTCACTGCATGGTGTCGCTGTCTGTCCATAAGTATGCTTTGATATTCAAAAGTGCCAAAGTTTTTTTTTAAATAGAAAGAGCTAGATTTCCAGAGGAAGATTTATATGTAGATAACATTCATGAATCATTATATAGTACGTGCGAAGCTAAGGCAATCAAAACTCTCAAATAAAACAAAATAATCAAATTAATATTTTTCACAATGCAACGCTGGTAACCACTTAAAATTCGCTTAATCTCAAACATTCGGACGCTATGAAACATCGGACTAATCAGGCGAGAGCACACTCTTCGACACGCATTCCGCTCCATAATAATGCACTTTCGTTTCGAGCAAAAAACAAACGATTTTTAACAAAGATCGCTCCACTCGATATATCGATTTTATGAACTAGATGATAAATGAGCCGCGGTAATGGTTTCCCTTTGTTGAAGTAGACGTTGTTTGAAGGTAAATATGCGATTAACGTTTGTGGTTTGCTAATAGATTATTGATGCCACCCACTTGGTGAACCATAAAGGCTATTTTCATGTGAGGTTTCACAGATACTCAAAGACAATTATAAAATCTATACAAGCTTTACTACAGTCAACATAAAAGTTTTTTTCCTAGCGTTATCGATTCGTTTTATTAAAATTTATATTTGTGCTTGACATTTTAAATAGTCTATTTATATAAAAACACACGTAGAAGCCATTACATGAAGACGTTATTAGTATCTAAACGTGCCTCGAAGTTAAGTTACAGATTAATTAGTTTTATGATAATGCTTTCAATTTAATGTTTTCCAATTTCATGCGTGACAGTAGTGAAGTCTCTGTATTTACTGTATTTTGAAAGTCGTAATTATCTATAAACCATATAATGTAAATGATTACTTTTAGAAATTCATTTAATTATTAGGTTACCACCGGACGAGGTATAATTCAATAGTTAATGCCGACATTTAACTATATAACACGTTGTTTATGGATATGTAAAGAACCAATATTAACTACTGTTTCGCTTGTTAAATGGAACACGCATAGCAAAACTAAGAGTAGTATAATTAATGTTATTTTCATTGAAAAATATGTCAGTCGGTATGTCGCATATTTCTGTAGCGCTACGTGATGTCGGTGTCGCATAGAATTATTCCTAACTGGTATATGCGGGAGAAAGTTTGCATGATAATATGAGATATTATAAAAATAACTCAGTAATATTTTATTTTCTAGCCTAACAATTAACTTTTAAAATAAAAGAATGACTCTTGTTTTAAAAGTTCGCTGCTATTGCATAAATATGATACGTTAATTGTTCTCTATAATATGTTCTATCTAGAAAATGTTCTTACCTGATAAAGGAAGTATTGTCTTAAAAAGAAAAGTATGTAGAGCGCAAACGTACCTGTGATAGAATAGATAAAATAAAAAGATTTCATATGACCATCTTGTCTATATTTGATGCCCAATTTAAATTATTTGAATGCTGAAAATTATGTAAAATTACCCGCGCCCCGCGATTTCATCTGCATAACTTCTGATCTCGTGGCAACTCCCGGAATAAAAGCTATGTGTTATTCTAGTGTATATACATTGTTTCATAAAAATTGGTTCAGTGGTTTTTCTTTTTTTAAGGGTACCAAAAATACATGCATACCTACAAACATACATCCTCAAGAACTGTCGCATTTATAATATTATTATATTAGTAGGAGTAGGACTGTCAACTGTGCAACGTGGCACAAGCTCGTGAAAGAGCCGTATCGAACGCTTTTCCATCTCAATACTGCACTATCATACACGATAATGGCTTATAATAAATAGCAATAAAATAGAAAATAAACAGTAGTGTTGAATTACGACGGTGACAGCGACAGTAATCGCTGGTGGAAAGCAAATGCTGAACGCAAACTAGTTTGTACATGCTGATATTTTCACTTATGTAAATCATCGGATTCTAACATTCTTGTGAACTATGAATCCGGTTAGTTTTTTGATCATTGATGATGGTTAATGTGTGGGAAATACCTTGCATGTTATGATTCGGTATACGTTTTATAAGATGTATTATACATTTCTACTTGGAGCAATATCAATATATTAATACAACGCTCATAATATTTCTCTAGGGGATGCTATGCAGACCAGATGAGCCAGACATATCTAAGAATCATTCTGAATAAAGTATTACCTAGGAACTTATATATTGTCCATCAAGTTCGGCAACACACTCAAGGGTGTTACAGATCTTAGAGATGATCATGGCGGTAGTGATCACTCTACATCAGATAACCCACATATTCCTTAGCTTGCTATGCCAAAAAAATATCAATTTACTATCAATTAATATTAAATTATGAAAGTTACAATCCCTGAAATATTGGCGTCTGATCACTTAATGCCTTAAATTCTGCTTTACAATAGACTTTAAATAGTTTTGAGGGTGTTATGAACTATTTTTAACTTTATTGTTTTGTTTCAGGTCAAAAATGGCGACGAAAGTCGCTTCACATATATCGCGGACGACTATCGTGTGGCTCGTATTAGCTTTAGTCAGCGTAAGTTATTTTCTTTTTTGTTAGTGCTCCATATCTTTTTACGTATTTCTAGTTCTTACTTATTACTTTTTAGACTTGTATTGATAAGTAATGTATTTTTATAAATGGATTCTGCTTTGCGATCGATGTATTTCGTTTTTTGGGGGTCTTACACTTTTATAGAGCCTTTATAATTTTATATTAATTGAGAAACAGGTTGCTTACATATTGTATATATATGTATTTCATTGTGATATATCATTGTGTCAGAGTTTGTGATTCACGGAAACGCTGTGAGTTCTTCCTTTGCATTTAGGATAAAATGAAATTGAAGTCCTTTATCGGAATTTATATTTGTATCAGGTACACAGCTTGTTTAAAATACAAATTAAATAAGATATACAAATATGAGGACTGATACGCGACTTATTAATGAGACCACCTGCTGAAAGCACCCAAAAGTTAAGAAATCAATAAGGTTATGGGTTTGTTTTTATAACACCGACAATTTCCCAAGACAACATTGTATTCACGTTATTCCGGTTCATATTTCGTAAAACTTTTCAATAATATTTATAGTAATCGATAGGTTTTTAAGCGCTTACTGATATTCGATGTTAAGATTATCCAAAAAATATAACGTTGGTCTCGTAATAACGGAGTATTTTACATATGGGCCTAAATATGATAATGGATCGCCTGTCCTTAAAAATAAAAGCTAATAACAATTGACAATGAAAGAAATATATCTACATTTACATTTATATTAGATTGATGTTGTGTCGTATTCCTTTAATAAATGCTAAATGAAAGAAATAAAGAACACATTTAGCACCATTCTTTGCAAATCACTTGAAAGTAATCAATCTAATGTTAATGCGATTTGATTCACAAAAGATTTTTTATTTGGCTCTGTCTCAGATGTACGTTCAGTAATGATTCTTTTGTTGAAAGTAAATGTATTTATTCTTGTTTTTTTTTATTAATTATAAAGGTACTAAATAGTTTCCAAGTTTTTAACTATACTATACTATTTTAATAAACGCCATCATCAGGCGTTTATTCAATATGATTGTTGCCTTACATTTTGGTTGTATAATGTCTCAAAGATTAAGCTATAAAAATTTTTGTAATGTTTATTTAGTGATATTTAAGGCATAGTAAAACTCGTGACAGTTATTAATTTTCATTTAATATACCCAAATTAATCGTAGCATCAGATGTGTTTACTATTTACATTGTTATCGCAGCGTAAATTAAATTCCAAATAGACATACCGTTTAGCTCCGTGAGGGACAAAAAATCGACCTAGCTCGAGTAACCAGAATCGAGCCGTCCTTGGGGTCGGACGAATGCCGACGAGTGACCGATCGCTCTTAAAACTATGTAAGAAGCTTTCTCGGTAAGGCTGTGTACGAACTGACGGATTTTCTAGCATTTATGGTTTATTTTCTAATTTTCGTATATGTATAATTTAATATAAATAATGTGTATATACGTGATATCCATCCGTTGTCGCAATCGCCTTTTTAAATCTAGAAATTTTTTTATTAATTACAAAATTCGAAAATTTTACTAGTTTTTGTTACCGTAATACTATTTATATTAAATGCAATTATTAGTTTTCCGTATCTACAACATAAAGTCATATTATCACACATATTAAAACATAATGGAGCGTATAATATAAAATCTTAAGTCTTATGATCGTAGTCGCAATTCACAAGTTTGAAGTACATACAGCTGAAGATAACAGTTTACATTACACTTATTTACTAAAGTCGCACACAGTACGCAGTCGCAGATATGAGTCGCAGTCGCAGTCGTATCGTTACAACACTCTTAACAGTCGCGAGTGTCCGCTCCATTTGAGCCCATCTCGGCGCGCGTCCGGTGGCACACATAGCGTACATATTGCACGTTGCTAACTGGACCGCGCATCGAGATGCAGTGCTTTTAACGGGTTTAAACGCGTTTAATATTTTCGAGCGTGGTCATGGTAATGTATTGTACTCCAATACAAGAAAAATGAGAAAGTAAACTACAGTCGTACTTCCATTAGAAGTAATATTTTTTTGCCTTATGCACGCAAAGATACCTCGGAAAGATTTTTATAATGACCTGAGATTGTGTGTGGTCATGATTGCGTATTGCAAATATATCATGTGCATAATATAATATTGATGTATAATAGGTCGTTTCTTTTATTAGAAATTCATCTTGCAAATAAACTAATAATTTAGTCGTTTCACTCTCGTTCGTCACTTACACTTATCTTATTTATTTAAATAAAATTGCAGTGACAATCTATGTAATAAAATACGCTATTAGAATATTTAACAGCGAGCGTGATCACGGATAGAGCTATTTATTTTAAGATGAGAAATACCCGTGTGAACGAACTTATTTTCATTTTAAACGATCGAGAAATAAATTAAGGAAATCTATTAAGGAATTTCTGGTTTCTTGTTGGTGTTTGAAAACAAAGAGGTAAATGCATCACACGGCTGCAAATGTCATACGCATTATCATGGGATGTCATATTAATGAATATTCAATGCAGCTTTTCCTAATCTTTCTCGGTTGTCTTGAAGAGGTCTACTTTATTTTGTTATATGTGTAATATCCTTTCCTTTTGCAATAAATACTTATTCATGGATTGATTTATTCAAAGATATGCTATCAACTTTAAATGAGGATAACGATTTAAATATTACATTTGATGTTAGAAAGGGAGGAGATACTTGATGTCTGTCGCGCTAACTATATTCTTATCCACATTATTGAAGGGTGACTGGCAGATAGTGTAAGTAACTAAGTAGTTTGATGCCAAAGACTATCTTCCTTTCTATTCTATTTTATCTATCTCCTTTAGAACTGTTTTTTTATGGTGCAATAAAGTTTTTCAGTCAGTTAATTCTTCTCTTCAGTCCTCTTTATATGCTTACTACAATGCAAATAAACACGTAAATTGTGCATAAATTTTAATACATCCCAACTGTCACATCTAAGTACTCAGCAATAAATCAAGCGAACACTAGCTAATAGGTTTCCTGCGGTGCCGTACGTTGCTGCGGACGTGTGAGCCATTAATCATTTTCAGAATAAACTGCAGGCGTATGCTATTCGTTTTATTAATTAAAGGCGTTAATTAAAATTGAACTGAAGTATTCGAGGTATCGGTTACAATGTTACTGATTTTTTTTTCAATTATTAATGAATATAATAAGTACACCTTGTAGGTGATCGGTATTTGTCTTTTATGTAACGCAAACATTACCGCATATTTCTCAGCAAAAAATCGTCTTATATATAGGTCCGCGTTATTATTCAGTCTTAACAGATCGTAAAAGTAATTAATAAAATGATTCCGTCACAAAAACCGAAATAATTGTACTTGAGGAAACCCCTATTATCAATAATCACTATTAAGGCACTTAGTGCTCTACTAATGTTTGACGGATTTCCTACAGTACTAAGTGCTAAGTGCTAAACGGTATTAAATGCGTCCTGTCATAGCGAGAGCCGTTCTCAGGCACCATTGTGTCGCATATCGTTTGCGATTATCTTGTTTCTTGATTGTGGTGACCGCGAATTGTTTCTCTGATGGAAGTTGACAATTAAATGTTTATTAACTGCTATTTTTTACTTCTGATTATTTTGTTATTTTCATATTGTTTGCGTTAGTTGCTAACGTAGAGGAAACATATGAATAAACATATGAGAATAGATTTCTACAAAAACACAACATTCAAAGATGTCCCTTACCATTCTAATTCTAATACGCACGAAACAAATCATTAGCGTGTTTGAAAACACACATTCCTATAGGTTTTTAGCGCACAATGGGTAGCGCATTGTTACCTCAGTCACGTGGGCAATGCGGTCAGGTGTTTGGCATGCAGCGTGTACGCCAAGTCGTGAGTTTACATGTTTTCAACGAAATAAACTTGCGGATTTTGAAAGACCTCGTTATCTACATGTCTTGTTAAGGCGCTGTGTGCTTTCGGCTTGTCTTTGATTTGGGAAGCAATGTTTTCGTTAACAATAGCTGTTCATCATTTGTTTTGTATGTACTGATGTTGATCTGGTTGCGATTAAAATAATGTTTATATTATGTTACTTTGATGATGGTTCGATAGTGAAAAATATGTGCTTGAAAAATTATTTCTTATAAATATCTTTCTGTTTTCATGAAAGTTTTACACAACCGTTAGACTTGTATTTTTTTGAAACGTCACGTTTTAGCTAAAAAGAAATTATATACATAAAGCTTTTACTTACCTAGTCTCTATATAATAAAATCATATGCTACGAGTCTTAACGAAATTTGCTTCATCACTTAGAAAAGAGATCTAGAAAAGTAGATTAACAAGCATGTCACATACACGTATAAATTGTGTTGTCTCCAATCTAGACCCATAACCGTTTTGAGAGCATCCAGTGGATGCTCCGATGAATATGCAGATGTTGATGACGGCGTGGAATGTTAACGGTATGAACCAACAATGCACTGTGAACTCTGATGATAGTGCACGAATTTTTGTATGAACATACCTTGTATGTATGAAATTCGTAATAGTCCTGTCTGATAAGCGTTTGGAGAGCATCCAGTGGATGCTCCGATGAATATGCAGATGTTGATGACGGCGTGGAATGCTAACGGTATGAACCAACAATGCACTGTGAACTCTGATGATAGTGCACGAATTTTTGTATGAAGATACCTTGTATGTATGAAATTCGTTATAGTCCTGTCTGGCTTTGTAGACCTATAAACGTTTGGAGAGTATCTAGTATCTAGAGGATGTTCTGCTGAACATGCATTTGTTGGTGATTCCGTGGAATGCTAACGCTATGGACTAACAATGCACTGTGAACTCTGATGATAGTGCACGATTTTTTGTATGAACATACCTTATATGTATGAAATTTGTAATAGTCCTGTCTGATAAACGTTTGAAGAGTATACAGAGGATGTTCTGATCAATATGCATATGTTGGTGATTCCACGGAATGCTAACGGTATGGACTAACAATGCACTTTGAACCCAGATGCTTGTGCATGAAATTTTGTAAAAATATACCTTTTATGTATGACATTAGCAAGACCTATAAACGTTTGGAGAGTATCCAGAGGATGTTACGATTAATATGCTGATGTGGGTGAATGGAATGCTAACGATATGCACCAACGATGTACTATGATTCTTGGATATTGAACAAACTTTTGTGTAGATATGTCTTTATTGTACAAAAGGTGCGCTAGTAGTCTTTACTCTTATTTGTAGAATCATAAGCATTTGCAGTGTATCCATTGGATGCTTCAAAGAATATGCAGATATTGATGACATCGTGGAATGCTAACGGTATGCAACAACAATGCACAATGCACCCGGTTGATAGTGCAAAAATATTGCTAGGAAATACCTTTCGTTGTAGTGAAGAATTTCGGTGTTTGTTACATAAGGTTTGTTAATAGTAAAGAGTGATAGTTTATACTTCAAAGTTTTAGTGGCACCACAACTGTAGTCATGGCAATTATCAATATGGTTTTCCAAAGTTTTAAACGTCCATAAGCAAGATATATTTTAATTGTAAAGATAATGAGGCTATTTAGAGTTAAACATGTATAAAAATTAATGAGATTGTTAAACGAATCTTGAACATCACGATCAAATAAATACGATTCAAAAATCTATCGTGCCATGAGCGCATTCGTCACGATTCTATATTCGTTCAGTCACAACTTTCGTTCAATACCTGTGCCATTACAATCATCGAAAGTAATATCAGTCCGGTTCGTATATTTGCATCACACACACATCAAAGAACCTCCTTAATTGCTCATAAATACAAAAGCTTAGCTGGCAAGCGCGTTTCAGTAACGCGTTCAATAAATTTATTTCACATTTTTCGGAATGTGTTGTCGCGTTATCGAGGCTTTCTTTTGGGTATTCCTTACACTTAATATCTTTAAAGATAATTGGTTTTAAATATACGGCGAGAGTGCTGCTAAAAGCCGTTTTGGAATGCGGTTTTATTCATGTAAGGGTTTACTATCAGTTGTAAAGACGATTACGTAATTTTTGTCGTAACATTTTGATAGATTGTGAGATTCTTCGGTTAATGTTTTGAGGACAGTGTCGCTTCGAACTTTTTAATTTTTAATCATCGCAAAAAAAAGATTTGGTATATTGTTATTGTTAGTACAGTTTATAACACTTAATATTTTTTTAATGTTTGATTTTGAATTTTATGAAACTTGATAAGTAAAATTAAAATCTTACTTGGCTCCTGTTCCGAAGGTCCTTTAGTACACAGGGAACCTCTTCTAAAGTGCCTAATTTTAAAGTTTATTGCTCTCACCATAAAAGTTGAACTAGTTTTTTCTTTGCAAACCCAAGATACTTGATATAAAATGAGGAAGTTTTATCTAATTCATTAAAAGCTTTACGCCGCGTGGGTGTCAATGGTGTGATTTATTTTACCCATTTTCCCGTAGGCATTGACTTAATTATAACGGTTTTAAAACTAATTAATATTAAAGAGTGCCGTGCAATTAATCGCTTGAGATATTTTTAATTATTTTTAATTATCAACTTATAATTTGTAAGCAATAGATTTGTGTGATTCAGATAACAGATTAACGTTAAGATGTTATTTATTTGAGACAATTTTGAAACTTGTCCGAAAATGTATCGCGTGCGTTTCATAAATGTCGGATGCAATACTAGTTTTTTTTTATTAGACTCACTTAATTCAATAACAAAATGTATAGGCCCATTATTTTAATTTTTATATATGGTTAAAACCGTAAATCGATATGTTTTTTGGGACTTCAGAGCAAATGCAATGCGTCTGATGCGAACGATGCGTACCTGTGGACGCCTAGCATTATTAGATGATGTAATTACTAATTACCCTTCACAGGACACTAAAAGGGAAAAATAAAAATTTTCGCCAAAAATAGATTATCTTATCTCACTCTCACAAAAGTAGAAAATAACTTTTATTACTTTTTTGTTGAAATCTATCCAAAGTCGGTGCCTTTATATATTTTGAATTTAACAAGATTTGCACCGACTTTGTATAGATTTCAACAAAAAAGTAATAAAAGTTATTTTCTACTTTTTAGAGCGATGAAGTCGGCTCTATTTTTTGGCGAAATTTTTTATTTATGAATAAGATTGTAATATTATACGAATCCACTAGATATACTTGGTACCCACTTCATGAAATACTAGAATTAACGACGCAAGAAAATACATGTCCCTAATAGGGTAATGTACTATAAGCAGGTGAAGGTAATGAAATTTTTTACGTTGACACGTGAATAACTCTAATTTTCTATCAGCCCTACGTACGCCGTATAATTTGGTGATTACAATTCTATTTCTTCTATTTATATCTTGCCGCTCGGTATTTATAGACAAAGAGCCGAGCTGTAATAAAGACTTTAAGAGAAAATACATTGTTTTACGCTATCAGCGTTCTACATAATGAAGGAATTCATTTTATATTTCAATTGAACATTTACCGAAATAAATCAAGTAGGAATTTTGAGAATATATTTATAGCCTGTCCATCAAGCGTGGATCACTGTTGTAAAATATTAAAGGATCTAGAAAATACTTCAAATACTTGTTTAAAAATTAACATATTATTGTATTTAGGCAGAATCCATGATAATGGATTTTGATTTGACGGTCCGTTCTAGATAATACCACTCCTGTTTCGTACGTTCAATAGATCTTATAGATAGGTATCTAAACAGTAACATTGTTTTAAAAATTGATTTAAATAATTTTACACATGATTATTCAATACTGGCTCTTAGTCTATACCGGTAATAAATTATACGTATTCATCTGGTCGGCCCGTGTGCCGTCGTATTCCTTTCATAATCACTCGAAAATTGATGCCTTCCAACAATGCCGTGGTATTAGCTGCAGTCTTACTTACGATTTATCTAAAATGCGTGTGGTACATTGATTGGATTCAATATTGTTATATACGATTATGTTAAATAGTATATCGCGGAATTATAATGCAATTTCTCTTATTAGCTTAACGTATTCATTCTAACTTATCGGCACTTCAATTTAAAATTCAATTTGTGTTTACAGCAAAAATATTTTTATGACGGTTAGGAAAATGCCCCATTATATTGGAATATAATAATTTTCATTTTTTTTCAAGTTTTTAAGTAAAAAGTTTCAGCCCCTTCTCCTTATTTTCAGCGTACATAATTAACGCACGTAGTTAAAAAATAATAGACATATATGTCCCCACAGCTCAGTTAAGATTTTTAAAAATATTTATTTATTAGTTCGCTTCCATAATAAATAGTATACATAAATATATTTATAAGTGCAGAATGCAGATATTATTTATAGGCTAACACCACATTCCAAGAAAACTAACGGTTAATTAAAATTTTCAAATTATTCTATACAAATAAAATAAGACTATAAAAAGTAAAACTTTATTAGGTTAAATGGAAACGAATTCAGTTACAATATACATACCATACAATATGTTATACCTAAAGGGCAATGATAGTCCGCTATAATAAACTGGGAAATACAATACGAAATAAATTAAACTCCCATGACGAATAGATAAATTAAGTTTCATTTGACAAAAGTTTATACTCAGTTGTTAACTAGTGAAATAATTATCGCGTCCCATTGAGCCGGAGTGATGAGAAAATGACACGTCAAGATTCGACTATTATGTTTGTGAATCATACCCATGATACAGTTAATACTAGAAGCGACATGTAAATAATGGTACTACTTTTATATTGAGTAATATGTATATGTATGTAACTATGTAATATATTTAATGACTGGCATTTGATAAATGTGCGTGAATACCGAATTGAATACGCTAAGTGTATAACCTGTCGATCGAACGTGGATCTACTTTTGTAAATTTTTAAGGATTTAAAAAATACTTTAAAATCTTGTTTAAAAATTAACATATTATTTTATTTAGGCAGAATCTATGATAATGGATTTTGATATGACGGTCCGTTCCAGATAACACCACACCTATTTCGTACATTAAATAAATCTTATAGGTAGGTATCTAAACAGTTACGTTGTTTTTTGTATATCTTAAAAACGTCTCCAATTAAGACTCATCTAGTAAATTATTCAAGAGTAAAACCACACCTGGCGGCAGTCGTTGACCCGCGTGTAGTAACGTAAGGAGACAAACTGCCAAAAAACTAGCCGAAAAAATACCATTATCGATTGCAAGGGCGTGGCATTTGCGGAAATAACTCATGCGAGGTAATATAGCTGACGTAACTAGATTAGTTTGTAATTAAGTTATTAATATTGTAGGTGATTGAGATCGTTGGAGGTAATATGATTGATATCAATATTTTCGATCGGTATTCACGACTCATAAATTTCTTAGAGAGATATATTAGGTGGAAATATATTTATCAAATTCATCAACATTTTCGTCAATTATCATCAATACGATCCATTGTTTACAACAGTTAATTTTGAACATTATGTACCTATATCGATCGTGAATCAGCACAAACGTTTTAATGTCAAGACGAATGAATGTGTTTCCACATAAGAAACACCCGTATATAATTAATTAAATTAATCTCAATGTGCGCATTGTACATTTTAGCAGTACTTACTTATCTATTGATTGAACCCTTTGAGATACTAATCAATTGAAATTCAGCCTTAAATTCTTACATTAAAACGAAGGAAGTTACCCGCCACCGCAATGTTTATAGCTTATGTGGTTTCACATACATGCTCTAATAGCAAGCACTGAGTTGTTTACCATTTTACTTGTTGCATCTTTACAAGTACTGGTTAAGACATTTTCATTATTCCAATTCACAAATACAATCATCTAGAAATATTTTATGAAGTTTAAAAAGTAGTTGTTTTATGAACTCATCAGTGAGATAAGGTTTTAGTGTCTCTTTATCTTTATTATTCTCGGAATATGATTATGAAATGTGAAAATAGGTATCAGCGGAAACTTACTTAATTTCAAGCTATAAATGTTATCTTTTGGTTTAACAGTGTGTTGGTCTTAAAATGTTACAAAACAACGGTTTACCCACACCATACAATTTGGTATAGGAGTGTTGTTGTTAAACATTATACTCGTAGAGTTTCAATATGTATGGCAGTATTCATTAAATGGCTTAGTAGGATCACATTGGTAGGTGTACGGGAACATTAACCTTACATGTGCATTCATAAGTATTGCGGTCTATCTCTTGTAGTCCGTCAATAAAACTACCTAAGTATCTTATGCAATTTTGGTATCAATATAGGTGCGTTTTCATTAAAATGTAAACTTGTTTAATTAAGGTTACACGACTTTGAATAGGATTCCAAGATAAAATTAACTTATTATTTTTCCGTTTTTTTTTTTTGACATTTAGATTTCCCTACACATCAAAGCTAGTCACAATTTACTGGATCAGAAATTAAGGCTCATAAATCGTTAAAGCCTAACCGCACAGCTTATTCTGTTGATTTTCGAGGAGTTGTCTGGAATATCTTCTACATCGATAGACTTTAACTTTTTTTCGAATTAGAATTGTCCAAATGGGACTATAAAAATCGGATATATGTGGTAATATACATGTCGGTCAAAAATTATGAAAAATAAAATATGATTACTGATTATACTTACTTACTTCTTACACGATGACGTGCTACCCATGTGAAGAATGTACAAGGAACAGGTTAAAGGTGACTAATGCTATAAAATAATTTCACATTCCTGTGGATTTTCACTAATGTGGATAAGGTGACTCACTCATATCTATGTCACTTTCTTTTTAAACTTGCTAAAATACTGCGTGGCCTACATTTCACATAATCTAGTCTTATTTATTGAACTGATTCGAATAATATATATTTTTCAGTTATTGTTATTATTTGTAAAAAAATATTATTTTGAACTGTATATTTGTTCAAAATAATATGTTATTTCAATTTTTCCATTTTGTAATAAGCATTTTTTGTATAAAATATTGAATTACATTGCCATTTAGCGAACCTATTATGAATAAGTCTGAGTGACTGAATAATAATTGACTCTTATGTCAAAAACGTTCATAACGAGTTGATATTTTGATATCTTTTTGTACTTAATTCAAGAAATGAAAATTTTGTACGACTGTAGAGTGCCGCGTTCAGATCTAGGCGTAAAGCCCTTGAAAGGCCATCGTTGAATAAAAGTGAATTAATCACGGATTAAATCCTTTACAAAGTCGAAGATTTCTTTATTTTTCTTAAATAAATAATTGATTATTATTTATTATTTAATTACGTATATATGATTTATGTTCTTCCCACTGATTGGATATTTATATATAATTTTATTTACAAAATATAGGTACGACCCTTATAACACGAGTATAATGATGACATTCCATAATAACCTTTTCATTAAACACATTACCAACAAGCACTTGCAATAAACCAACTGTCTGTTAAACTCGCTGATTTAAAGCCAACACGGCACACGTTAAACATAGAAATTCTAATTGCTAACAAGACATTAACTTTCATAAATTATTCAATAATTGGAATTTACGATTTCACCGCAAACATACATGCTCATCGTAAACAGGGAAATTGTATTAACATTTTTAAAATTTTTCAACAGATAATACGATATCTTATCTTCTTAATGATTGAGTAATAGGATTAAGACGTCTAAATCATGGAGGCTTTATGATAGTCTATTAATCAAATGTAACCATTTATTGGTATTAGGTAGGTGGTTGTAACTTGAGCTTTTTAAAGAGTGATTTCAATTATTGTTTCCGGTCATTTGTTAAAATCATGTACCACACCATACCATAAAAATACGGTATTTTTGGATGTGGGAGGTACCTTAACAAGTTTTAGTTGGGTTCTTATAAACTGCATTAGCGTTGAGTAAGCGTTTTCTTTAAATTTTTTTCACAATACCTGTATATTAAAATTCATATTTCATTTATTGGTTGGAGGGTAGTGAAATTATAATAAATACACTATACCTCTCTGCAACAAATTGAAAAAAGTGCTTAAAAAATCGACCAACGAAATTTTTGACTATTTCAAGACTATTCGATGGAAAGAGTCAATCATAAAGCACAAACATATAAAAGGAAATCCAGGTGACGAGTGAAAAGATAGAAAACACGTAATAATCCGCTATAAACATTTGTTATTACTCTGCGTCATTACTGTAATGGCGGCTGGCACGCGCACGAAACGCGCTTCTGATCGGGATCTAGGGAAAACTCATTCCGAACATGATTCAATCAGGGATATTGACTAATTTCAATATTTGAATTTCGAACAATCGGCGTAGTTCTTAATACAGAAATATACATGGTATGTAGTGTTAGAGGTAGGCAGAGTCAAAAAATTATATCCTGTCACTCACTTTGTAAATAAATCGAAATTTGATTCGACCTTTCAATATCAGTCTTGTTGAATTATTATTTTCGTATATATATTTATGAACTGTTATGTACTATAATCACAACTCTATAGAATCATTTTTACTTTTTGTATACATCATAGAATAGTTTCCGTTCCAATAGCAACAACATGTTTCAGTATAATGGTTAGACATACGGATATAACAAATCTTAATGAATTTTCTTCCATTTTCCCACGGTTCCCTTAACTAGATCAAAACAGGTAACAACGCACATATAAACAAAACAAACAGTACTTGAAATAAAACGTAATTAAAACAATTAATTAATTTACACCTAAGCACATAAAAAGCAACCCAGAATGAGTTCCTACTCGAGGTTACCGTAAGATCGCTTCTGTGAACGCAGCTGTACCGCACCTGAGTATCCGTTTAACATAGATGAACGATGAGTTTTATTGATCGCAGTGCTCATTATTTATGCCAATAAGTGTAGTAAAATTGTATGCCTATTTTATGAAACGATTTCGTGATAGTAAAAAAGTTTCTAGAGAAAGTGTCTTTCAATATTTCATTTCTATATACCATGTATGATATTATATACGTTAAAGATCCATTTCCGCGTAGCATAGATGAAAAATTGGTTTTTAAAATTCAATTGACTTTAGTCATCAAAGTATTAGTCTATTTATATCAATTAATGTAATAAAATAGTATGTTTATATTTAGAAATGGATTGAATGAATTAAAAGTGACTAGAGAGAGAAACTGTTGATTTATTGCATAACTTTCTGAAACAAAAATGAAAATTGTTTAACGACTAATTATATTATACTCATTTAAGTCTTTGGTACAATAGAATTATATTTTTGGTTGTGATAAATTTAAATAATTATGAAGACGCCAAAACTAAACACAATAAATATTTTTTACACTTAATTCATATTCTCATATTTATAAATTCCGGTTACTATATTTCTAATTTTTATTAACATATTCTTCGACTTTTTGTAATAAAATTCTAGAGCAACTTGCTCTCTCAACTCCTTCTCATATTCCCTTTCTTCAAGCCAGCAAGGCATCTGCCATATGCCATGTTGTAGATGTTCATGGGCTGCGGTCAGTCATTTACGTCAAGTAAACTGCATGCTCCGCTTGCCTGCTGTACGATAAAAAACACATCCCAGTAGTGTTTAAAAATGATTCTATCAATTTACCTACTATCGATTTAAAATAGAAATATAAAATATCCATATTTATTCCAAAGCGATAATTGTTGGTTTAAGAAGGTAAATGGAGTTGACTACAATGTAGTACAGGTTTTATTTCAATTTAGCCAGGATTGTGTAATTAATTTTACAGCTAGCTCCCGACCGCAACGTCTGGTACTTATTAGACTCGTAATTACTATCCTCTTTACTTACTTTACTATTTTAAAATAACTAACTGCCTATATCCACTAAGTAATTGTTATTATACGACCATCTAATGGCGTACACACATATACTACATAGATTTCATCAACTTTTCAAAAAGTAAAGTCTTAATAATGATTTCTCTCGAAATCAAGTAAAACTTCATTCATTATGTTATGCTAGAACTGATTTTATCGATTTCTGAGTAATATGTGGCGTTAATTTTATCATTGAAAAGGAAAAGCGTGTTTCTAAGATCAATTAAAAGACAATTGTGATCAATAATAGACAAACGTATAGCTTAATATGAAAGTTAGTAATTTATGAAAGTTGAATATATGAACGAGAAATATTTTTATAACTTCTACATTATGCCAAAGTAGGTACTAGGCAATTTATTAAAAAGTATATGCCTGGTCTGTTTTCGTAAAGACCATTGAAATTACTTAACCAAAACGTGTGCGTGAATAAAAGAACTTCATTAATATAAATAACACTTATGAATATTCATTATGTGTAAACTGGCATGTTAATTGAAAAAAAATTCACAAAAAGTAGATTTGATTGAAAAGTATATCATTGAAACGTCTAAGTGTGAGCGGTTCCACGCCCATATTTTGCATGCAAATAGTGTGAAAAAGACACGTGTACAGTAATTATAGTTCTTTATAGGCGCGATTTCACAATCGAAATTATTAGCACGCAAGTAGCGCTTGTCTTTTATTATTAACGGTATGCAGATTAGAAAATATATTTGCTTTTCTTCCTAAGGAAAACATGTAAAAAATAATCCTATAACTATCACAATAAATTGAAAACATTACAACCCTCAAATCACAATCTGAATCAAGAAAAAGAAATACGAATAATTTAGCGAAAAAGAAATAAATAAAAAATACAAAGACTTGTAATACAAAAAAGATTATGAATATCAATTTGTACAGCACTGCTACTAGACCAAGATCGTCAGATATTTTAGAAAACAGCTGAAAGAGCACTTTCAAATGTCCACTTAATAAACCAATAATGAAAATGCAAATCACCAATGCGTATATTGCACATTATGTTTGCGAAAAGCCAATTTATGGAATTATCGCATCACGTAGATCAATACCGGTGAAATATCTTCAGCAAAGTGGAGAGGAACACGCGATGAATTTATAATAAAGTGAAAGTAAAGTATTCAAATGTATGCGGCTTGCGGCTCAACGCTAAGTCAAGTTATTGATAAAACTTTCAATGAACTTGGAGATGAAATTGTACGAGAGAATGAGTCAAATGATTTGGACTATGTTAATTGTCTTGTAATATAACGTCGCCGTCGTTGTCTTTATATTATCAGTGTCAATGAATTTGTATCTTAAGATTTCTGTTCGTACTAGATTGAAGTTGATTATATGGCTATTTCACACTCATTATGATTTCCTTAACATTTTAAACTGTAACGAACGTGTTAGCTCATATTTTTCAAGTTTTGCCACATATATACAATTAGAATATAAGAATATTTGAATTGTATATTTTTTAGCAAAAAATCGAATGAACGTGTGCGAGGATATTCTATGAATACTAAAATTAGCAGTCACTGCATGCTAATTTCTATTACTATTTCCGACGTATTATAATTTCCTGAATTGATTAGGTTGTGAGCCAGAAAACATTACGCCAAGTTTTTTACGAATATAATGACGAAATGTGTATCAAATTTTCTTATTATCTGTTTGATTAATCACTGCGTTAATACAAAATACAGGTGCGCCCACAAGATAAATGTGGCCAGTGCGCTTCAATTTTTTTCTTCAAAAATGTAAATTGCCGCCGACGTGCTTTCTCTTTCTAATTTCATAACAATGTATGTCTGTCTCACGTCGCAAATTCTCCGCCGTGGGAACGCATGGGCGCTTTTCCTGGAATCACCAATCGCTATTCATCAAATCGTTTTCGTTCAGACAGGCCGAGTTGTTACAATTTCTTGATATGTATTCTATATAATAATCGAGGGTGCATAAATAAATATATTTAAAAGAATTTGCCTGCGATTTGGTATTAAAGATAATAATGAACTGTTGTTTCGTTAGGATGAGGGTCGGGGTAGGAAGATAGAGAGACGAAAGATAGTTTCTTTTTATGTTTACAAAATGTGAAGTGATCTACAATCAAGATTAATTTTATTACTTACATATATTAGTAATTCTGTGAAACACAAAATTTTAATGCAGTTAAACTATAATAGAACTGGAACCAACAGTTTAATAAAACAACTAATATATAGCAAGATGTTCAAGTAATGTACCTAATAAATATATCTTTAAATCAACATGGACGAAATATCTTTACGTTATCAAACTAGCTTCCACATGAAATCTGGCAGGAATATGAAATGATCAAAATCTCGTCTGTTACTGTAACATGATTGAACATTAAGACATACTCCTCTGCTTTGCCTCAGTAACTCGAAGTTAACGTGGTTAAAGAACATTAATTAATAATGAAATTATCCGTTCCAGACAAAAGCCCGAGCCGGCGAGCTATGGCCGACGGAGCGGCCGGACGGCATGCCTGTGATACAGTCCCTCGAAGTCATGTGCGGGAAGGACCACATGGACGTGCACCTTACCTTCTCGCATCCGTTTGAAGGCATCGTGTCTTCGAAAGGTAAATGACACATTTATTTACTAACATAGCATAATATCATAAGCATAGCCTATAAAATGTAGCTTTCGAACGGTGAAAGAATTTTAAAAATCTCACCAAACAAACAAAGTTTTCCTCTTTATAATATTAGTGTAGATGAAGGGTAATGATTCTTTAAGACTTTGGAAAAATTGTACACTTAGTTTTATCACAAGGAAATATATCAAATAATCAATAATGTGTGTAAGCCATTCCATTTATTTATCTTATATGTTCAGATCTTTGATATCTGCATCCTTTATCTGGTTTCGCCTCAAATATCAATCTGCACTTAGTCACTTATTTATTGTATTAAATCTGATTTCGTGTTTTCGTACTAAAAACATCATAAAAAAAATGACGTGAAAACTTTTCAAACAACGATTCATTGAACGATTTTTGGTTCAGGAAAAGCTTATGAAAGTTCAGTATTTCCTAGCTACTTGAATTATAGTAGCATAGTTATTGGTATTAAAATACTTCAAGAAAGAAGAACTTCAACTATGGAGTGCCTCTTTGAGAATGAGACAGTTATTATTTTCATTGATATTCATATGTAGGTGTTTAATACCAATAGTAACTTAAACAGTTGTATACTTTTCGAAACATATCGAATTACGAAATCATAAACGTTTCTCTTTGAATAGTATGAATTAAAAAAATGCTAACACAAAATACAGTTAAACCTAAAAAGTTCCATATTATTAATGTTTTATAAGAACACAAGTTCTAGTAACAGTAAAGCGGTTAACACGAATATTTGAGTTTTCATTCGTCATAAGTAAGTGAAAAGTATATAATTAGAAGCAACAATTAGTACCGCTCTGAATGCGGAGTGGTACAAGCCAGTGTTTGATTCAATGGAGTTCTTGAATGGTAGGCTTAGGGGCATTTCTATGTGTAATTTGTAAGGCTTTATTTTAATAATACTCGCTTAATTACACGCAGGTGGCAACAGTGTAACAATGAGATATCATCGGTTTCGTAACATGATAATATCGCTTAAGGCGTCTTATGAAATCTCCATTTCAAAGATTCAATATAGGGAGTTACTAATTAAGTTTCTGAAATAATGTTACATTATTATAAAAATGCATCGATATGTGTTTCAAGTTTTATAAGAATTAGATAGACAAACAAAAATAGAAACAATGTTATTATTTAATAGAAGTTTGGAGTTTTAATTTTATTTCGAATTTTAAAATTAATTCCACGTTTATTTTGTTCAATGTAGTTTTAAATTGAACAAATTAATTAACTTAAATTCGTCCAAATTAATTAATTCTACTTGTGTTAATTTTACATAATTATGTTCCGAAGAGAATATACAAATAGCGGAAAATAAAATTCTCACTTTCCATCTTAAATAAAAATAAAATGTATTTAATATGGAGCATGTGTTGTATGAATTTAATTGTAGCGTGCATTGTAGGGCGTTAATTAGCAATTATCTCGTATATAGACCGTTATTTGCGTTAAATGTTGCTTTCTCTAAGTGTATATAACCGTTTTTATTCTCTAAAGCAAATAATACGTATTATGTATGAAGATATCAAAGTACAATGGACGTATTATTTTTAGCGCCTATAAAAATTATGCTACGAAGTACCTATAAAATTTTGCAACGCTAAAGCATTTTTCCATGTAATGTAGATTTTATGTTTTCAAAATAAACTGAGATGTTTATAACTTCAAGACTTTTCACACTTTATTAGCTCTATGCAGCCCACCCAGGGATGGCCGTAGGCTCATCTCAACATATATTAATTCTTAAACCATTCCTTTTATCAGTGTGTTGAATGCTTAAAGTTTATTAGTATGTCTTATAATTCTATACATTTCGATTCAATTTTATAGTAGATTAAGAACAAAGATATCGTTAGTGTACCGCTCGTTTGTGGATTAATTTACAAGGTACTGGAGCTAATTCAGACCAATTAAAAACAAAAATGCAAAAAATGTACAACACTGACTTGCATTATTTTAAAAAAGAACAATTTGTATATAACGATCACCGTGAAAAATTACATCGTTTGTTTTGGACTTTTTAATTAAAAAGCATATTTAATCAAAATTTTTAATTACTTTTATCTAATAATCGTTGGTGGCAGCAGTGTAAAATCTATATTTTTTTTAGTTTATGGTTCTTTTTCGTCATTATTACAACCCGAATTTAAAAGTCATCCGTCAGTACCTAGTATTTGTAGTATTTGTAAATACTGCACTTTTCTCCCGAAGTTATTCTCTGGTTCCTCTATATAAGTTCGCAAAGGTATAAGAAAGGACACAGGAATAGAAGGTAGTTTAATATACAATAAATAAACATGAATTGTTTGCAGGGCAGCACGGCGACCCTCGCTGCGTGTACGTGCCTCCGTCCACGGGGCAGACGTACTTCTCGTTCAGAATCGCCTACGCCAAATGTGGAACGAAGCCGGGTGAGTTTTTGTGTCATGTGTCTGCGTTAGGGCGCCCTTTGTTGTGCTTTTGGTAATTATACGAATGTGACAGGTATTTTGCACAATAAGTATCTTTGTATACGATTTAGGTTAGCTTACATGTGGAATAAGTGTATTCGAAATTGTCGAAAAGTTTGTTTAAGATAATCTATTTTGCATAAAAAGTACCTTAGTATACGATTTAGGTTAGCTTGGAATGTGGAATAAGTGTAAGATAATCTCAAAACTATGTTATATTACAAGCTTAATTTAGACACAATAAAAACGAACTATAACAACTAACCAAGATGAATTTTGGTGTTTTTAAATTAAATTATGATTTGATTGTGAAAAAATGTAGTCTTAATTTGCTTAACTATACAATATAAATATCGTTAAAGTTCATACCGAATATGGTAATATACATTATTCTAAATGCTATTCAATTTTAAAAGGTATTAATGAACGTGTATGCATCCTTCCAGCTTGCGTTAAATTTTTATATTTTATAGGAGAGCGGTGCAGAGATTATTATGAAATACTACCCATGATTTACCGTGAAATCTATAAACGCTCTCAGCCATATAATAATCAATGACTAACATAGATGATAATCAAATTTTGTCTACTTTAATTAAATTTATTAGAAAATGTACATGAAGTTTTTATTTTAGACTTTCAAACATTTGTTTATCAAAATAGCGTAGCAATCATACAATCATAACTTAATTTTACTTAATATAAAATTTGAATTTAATTTTAAAATTTTATTAACTGCTTAATTTTTACAAATGTGTGATGTCTGTAATCTGCGTTTTCATCTTCATAAATAGCAATTATAATGTTGATTAAACACACAAACTCACTCAAATACTTAGCAAATGTTTCACCAAACACACCCAACGCACTCGAGACACTACTTAAAATGTGTCAACAAAGTACAACATAAAAAGTCCACGCGTAATGGACCATTACGACAATTTTATGCTATAAGGAATGTTTAAAAGCTGTCAATTTACGAACCTTACAATTTCACATTGACATTGTTTTTACTGTAACATTAAGTCGTTTTGTTGAAATGTCTCTTACATTGTGCGAAATACAGAACGAAATAATTGTGATTCGTATTTTTTGTGTCGAAATGTTTATTGGATATTGTATCAAGGGACATTTGCAGCGTGGATCAGAAACCTGAATTTCTTATTTCTATTATGTGTAAATTTGTTCAATTTTTAACTTCCAAAATATTGTAATTATAATTTATAGTATACTCACAATATGAACTTGAATAAAAATACATGGAACAATAATCATTTTCATAGATGTTTGATATCGAATTTTAGGTATACCTATATTGACATTATACAGTACGTACTTGCCAAAAAATGGCGATTGCGTGGATTTTTTCAAAAAATTTAATCCTGTGTGACGAGTTCCTTGCAAATAAAATGTAATTCGATTTTGATTCCATTCCCTTTGAAAGGAAATCTTTTTTCTAGAGACTATTTATGGCTGCCTCACGAGTAGAAAATTCATCAGTTTCCTAGTAACGTCTTAGTTAAGGACCGTGACGGACAAATTGACATCGTGGTGATTCGATTAGCTTTATTTTGTCGGTTTACTAATTTCCAAACAAGGATGGTCGACATAAAATATTGTACAAGCTCATATTTAGAGCCACTTTTAGGCCGCCTAGCTAGTTTCGTCTAGATAAATCGAATTTACGTATTGAATTAATTGTTTAAAAAGATCATATACTGTACGAATAATTGAAGACTTTTCAAGACTCGGTTATTATGTAAACATATTCCCAATAATTATAACAATTAATATTGTAGGCTAATATTTGCAGAAAATATGTATTCAATTATCGTTTGGTCTCACAGACTGGTCTAGATTTATTATAGGCTATTAGCTATACTATTATGTGTTCTGCGCAGGTCACAGGTCGACCTTTGTATTAGAAATGACTATGAACTATCGCATCACGGTGTTTTGAATTAATTATTGTATTTTAAATAGTTGAAATTTTCATAAAAACTCTAATTAAACGACAGACACGTTTAAAATTGAAACCAATATATTTTCCGAACAATTATACCATTCCCAAGCAAGGATTGTAGACATTATTCATACACACAATATTTATACAGTAATCGTTAGGTCCCATACTGGTCTAGATGAATGCTAAGCTATTATCGAAGCTATTTTGTGCTGCGTGGGTCACAGGTCGTCTATCACCGCGATCTTCTGCTGGGACACGATTATTCTGTCGAGGGGTTTACAGTTAGAAAGGCCTTGGAATGTAATCGAAGTATTTGTATTGCAAATTATTGAGCGTCTGCGTTGTATGACCTATCCCCTTCGTAGGACGGTAGACTTAAGATAGAGTTCATTTAGAAAGTGTTTATGCAGTCATTGTTAGGTCCTACATTGGTCTAGCTAAGTTCTTGTGTTGCGTAGGTCACATGTCTTCTTTTATTCGATCTTCTACTGGGACACGGGATTTTGCCTTGCATTAATAAATAAATATTTTTAAATATTTTTTGTTGAAGTATTTGTTTGGTACCGAAGAAGTTATAAAGAGTCGAACAAGAGCATTTGAAATTTGTGCAATTTCGTATTCTATGCATCATATCATTGTTAAGTCGTAGACAAGAAAACAAAAACATGTCATTGGAACAAACAACTATAATATTAAATTTAATAATTGAAATAGTTAGTAAAACTCGTTTAGACACATTGTTTCGTGATTCTCAAATTTATCAACAAACAAACAACAAACAGCCAGGTAGGCTTACTAACATTAATCAGCCGTAAATCACAAAATTAAATTAAGTTGCATGCAAAATAAAAATTGTTAGGGTTTGTCCATAGTGTTCTAGTATTGACCTTAAGTGAATGAAATTTATAAATTATAGTCAATTCCATCATTGAAACACTTTGTTCACAGCAGGCATAAAACATAATTTTATAAGCTATTTACAAATTTTTGACTGTTTAAATACCTTCGTATACAAATCAAATTAAGATGGCGCTTACAGTGAATTCGAAAGATATGGATTATGTTTGTCTTCTTTAGTAGCTAATACAACTATAAAACAAATTAATGAGACACACTCAAACATTTGTGTAATAAAAATCCTACCTCCCACGCAATATTATAAATCACTTATACCAGTCTGCGCGCGGCCTATTGTGGCCACTTAGCGGATAATTTATTTGACAAATGAATGGAAGACGCAGTGAAGCTACATTCCGAGACGTTTCCGTTTAAAACCTATTTGAGAACACGCACTTTTTTACTAAGTGGTGGGGTTTAAAATTGCTGTATTTTGCGGAATGTTCAGATTTTCATTTAATATTACCTATAGGTATTGTGAGAAAATATTTAAATGCGAAAGTGAGATTGACGAAAAAAATCATGAACTTTCATTAAAACATTTCAGACAAATATGTAGGACATAATTCATAACATGTTATTTTTAATTGAAACCTATTAAAAACTATATTTAAAAAAAAAAAACTAATTTGAGTTAACACGCAAATTCGTTAAGAATTTGTTAAATTTGTCGCATGACTTCTATCAGACATCGACCGTCCTCAACCGTTTAAATTGTCAATGTATCGTTTGCAAAATCCCATTCGATAACATCAAAGAAAATATATAACGTAACAAAATGAGCACACCCGTAACTCGGCGGTGGCATTTCCGATAAAATCAGCAAAAAACATTTAAACGCATTTGATTGAGCAATAACTTATTAAAAGAAATCCATGAAAAAGGTAATATATTCCCATAAACGTTAACCTTTTCAACGGTTCTATAAAGAAAACTGCACTTTCTCTCGTCGGCATTAAAATTACAGCATAATTGCATAAATGTCAAGAAAATCCAATAACATCATTTAAACGTAATAGCATTAAGATGGAGGTAAGAAAAACACGCCGTTGTAACATTTTTCGAGTTCACCTTTATTAAATTTATCGTTAAGTTATTTATCTTTATTTAATTTATAGTTTATTACGTTCCTTGCTAAGTTGTACTGAAAGATGTTATACTCTTAATGAACACTGGAATTGAAATCGTCGGTGATGAATTAATAAAATATTGGAATCATATTATAACTTTATTGCTACCTTTTTAATTAACGCACGTCACAATGTCTGACAAGAGCATCACAGGTCTAAGAATTCATGTACAACTACAATCTATTTTTGGACCTTATAATATTCGCGGAAATGGTAATGCCATTTCCTTAGCATTTACTTACTTGCCAACTGTAAGAAGCAAAAAACTCAAAATATAGTTACTTAAGATTTTTGGAATTATACATTATCTTATTAATTACGTATTTAATATTAATTGTCAAATTTACTAACATCCAATGGAATACGTTTTAATTACGTAAAACACAGAAGTAGGAAGAAGTAGAAAAAACCATAGTTGGCGGCAAGCAACATCGATCACTAATAAGCATTGGAAACATTCAGCCGCTGTCCACCTATACAATTACGGCGCATAACAATAAATTAAATGAAAACCGTCCTCACTATTCACTCAACTTGGGTAATTATCGTTGATTCGTAACAATTTCGCAATAAATCGCCACCGGTCAGCATCTACGGCTCGTCGGTCTCATTTCAACAAAGTGTTTTTCTCGCTCCGGTTCTAGTCGCGTCGACTATGGAGAGTGTAACGGAGCAGTCCTTCTTCGAATGCTGTTCACGCATTGTTTCTCGGAATCCCCACTCGCCACACCGCATAGCACGCACAAGGATCATTTTTCCGTAACGCGACTTGGAGACGCCAACCCTGAAACTGCCTTTTTAGTAGGGCTGCCGCTGAAAATTTTAAGCTTGTATATAGCCCTAAAGTGACGCCAACCAAGGTTAAACTAGATATGATCAAATCAAATTTTATCTTTTTAGATATTTTAAATATACCTACTTCTAAAAGCATACGCAATTCCTATTATTGTTGTTACGAACTAAACTTCAATATTACAAAAAAATCTCAGGAGGGATTTCAAAATTCTAAAATATTTCAGCTTAAATCTAGCAGGTAGGGAAAGGTTAAATTTTCCGTGCATAAGCATCAAGTTGACAACCTTACTTGTGAAGTTCTCTCCCTACGAGATCCCGCGTCATCACTGGAACTTTGCACATCAACAACTCATGGCATCAATGCAAAATACATTCTACGTCCAAGGGAACAGAGTGCAAATATAAACACAGCAATATGTAATACAAGAATCCTAATACATAGTGCTAAATGTGCGTAAGTGTCAGAATCGCTCGCGGCCGGTCGATCCGCGTTCTTCAGAAAGTTTCAACTTTTTGCCCAAGTTCATCCTCGTATAGCCCTGCCAATAATAAGGATTTGAAAATTAACACTTTTTATTCGAAATATTTTGCACATAGATAGAAATTAATGCTCACTACCAGTTTCTCGCGGCGAAATTCATTGTAATTTTAAACTAGTTTAAATGGTGTTACGGTAATTTTTCTTGAGAGTACGTAGACATAAAAATCCGAATAATGTCCGAAATCGTATCATTTATTTTAGAAATTGCAGAGAAATCTGCAGTGAGCTTTATTATTCCGTGTTATTAAGCGTTTGTTTTTGTATTCTTCTTGGTCGTTTATAAAACATATATAAGTTTAATAATACATTGCAATCCATAAAATTGGTATTTTTGCAGGTTTACATAATTACTGAATACATTAGTATTCAGTGATGGATTATAAGACACATGGATCATGTTATGAAGCTTTACATAATTATTTATTTTTAAAAAATCATTAATTTTGTATTTTATCATATCATGTTTTAATATTGACACTATTGCAGCTCCTAAGAAAATGCATTTCTGACTCCCACACCTGAGTAAGAATAACACAAGTATCGTTCAAATACAGAAAACTCAGTTTATTAGCGTTAAACAACATTATGGTTGCCTTCTGTATATTTCTCTACTGTTATCGTATAAACGGTTTACATACTTACAATTAAAACATGTATTTAACGAGGGCCTACAGATGAAACGGCCGTAAAGATGTGATCTTATATAATACGCGTATGCAGTAACAACATTATACTAGCGATCCTACGCTTACTTAAATTAATGCTCGATTATTATTCGTATACACGAGAATACATAGTCAAAGAATGACTGTAAGTGATTTTTTTCACTTGTTTATTACATTGTTGTTAAGTATATAAAGAAAGGACCTGTTTCAAAGTTTCGTTTTATTTTTGTAATTGTCATAATATCATAGGGATTTAGTTCTCTTTAGTTTTGCTTTTTATCTACATATCACGATTTTTTAATTAATCTCAGATACTTCTCTATACAGGTAAATAGAGGAAATAGTGTATGTTTAATAAACGTCCTCTATTATATAAAGTTTAATGGATCCGTTTTCAACTGAAATCAACAATTACTAACGTGTTATTATATATTTTTATTCAATACCTTTAAAGTCTGTTCCCGCATTACAATCCTACTTCCTACAAAAAATTAAAT
>LQNK01000367.1:739013-750004 GCA_001586405.1 Phoebis sennae | reverse complement strand
CTTAACGTGACGTGATCGGATCGGTTGTTTCACTTACATTATGGGGATCAAATACATTTTTTGTTGTTTTTGTTTTATACTCTACTAGCGACCCGCCCCGGCTTCGCACGGGTGCAATGCTGATATACTAAATACGCTACAGAAAAACTGTGAACGTTGTTTATAAAAAAACATAGCGGCCCGCTCCGGTTTTGCACGGGTTTAAAATATGTAACTCACTGAAAAAATGATAAAATCAATCCAGTAGATTTGATTTATTCATTTACTGCCCGTAGCCCGCACGCGTTTTTGGAGTACTTAAAACAATTCCCCTTTCCTTATCTTTGGAATATCTTTTATACACAATATTTTCACTTTTTTTACATTTTTACAATATTTTAACATTCTTACTTTTTTTTACATTTTACTTTTTTTTACATTTTTACCTATTTATTTTACAACAATAATTAATATATTACAGAATATCTTTATATACAACGTTCACAGCTTTCTTGTCATTAGACAATACAAACCACGCTGCCGCCGCGCCGCGTCGCCGTAAACGCTACGTTCCGCAATTTTTAAATCTGTACATCTTCAAAAATATTGATTTAAATCAGATGCTGTAAAAGGCCAAATAGATCTATATTAAATCAACAATGTATTTAAGGTATTTAATTGGATAAGGATTAATGCTGTATTGGTTAAAATCGCTTCGAATATTAGTCATTATTTGTCGTAAAAAGTAAATGACAAAAAAATGTTATTGTGGGATATCCATAAGAGATAGACATATACCATCGCGGAGTTTTCTGTAGACCTTTTCATTGTGTACAATACTTAGTACATTATTTTGATAAATCTCGTAGGATTCAGCCTACGTTTGCAATGTAAGCGGAAAAAATGTAATTATTTGCGACATCACATTAGAAACCTCAAAAATAACAGTATTTGTCCACTATTTAATGGATGATATTATACATAAAAACCTTCCTCATGAGTCTACTATCTATTAAAAAAAACCGCATCAAAATCCGTTGCGTAGTTTTAAAGATTTGAGCGTTCATAGGGACATACAACATGACACATGACAGAAAAAGTGACTTTGTTTTATACTATGTAGTGATGACGAATGATTTTATTAGTATGATTGCAAATGTTTCTAATTTCATAAAAAGTTCGAATTAAGTGTAGGAAATTTTCCCTATGCATGAGTCGAAGTCGAATTTCAAAATGTTATTTTTGAATTTTTACTTTAATAATACTAATACAATACTATTTAAAAATATAATAAGATTGTATATATGCAGTTGCGTATTTATTAAACTTCATTTGATATTTAGACAGTTTTAGGTTTTTAAATAAATATCTATTCCATGGCTCGTAAATCTTAATTCAAATTTCTAATTGATAAATTTCTAATTTCAATTTAATAACCGCATTCCTCTAATAAATACATTTGCATGCATTTGTACAACAAACGGACAGGCGTTAAAATGGAAATTATGCATCTGACGATAACCCCAGGGCTCGAGTACATCGGGGTGTTCCGCAACAAACAGCCTTAGAAAGTCTTAGTGAATGCACTCACATTTGCGTGCGTGTTAGACGGGATTTCGATTTATTATATGCAACCTTATTTTCTTGATGATTATTGTACATAATAAGAACTAGCTGCGCCCCGCGCGTTCTCGTGGGATTTCCTGGATAAAAAGTCCTTTCTCGGGTTTTCTAACTATATTTGTATAAAATATCATCTAAATAGGTTCAAGTTCAGATTGTCTAAGCGTGAGGACGAGACAGACACGCAAACAGGCCGGTACTTAAGTTGATCTGTTAGTTTTTTATTCGTCTATCAATAAACACACTCTTTCAATGCCACTATGAAGTCCAAGGAACTTCAAAGTTAAAGCTTAATTGTTCGTATTAGTTTCTTTTAATTCCCTAAAAAAGCATCCGCAAACGTTATTAGTTTATTTCAGTACATTTAAATACCTGAACCGAAGACATACTTTTTACCTCGGCTAATTATTTTGAATGATTGAATTTCTTGATTTGTTTGTGGTTTGGAATTACGTTGATTGACGGACATTACCCGTTCCTTTTATGCACCGGCGCGGTGTGGTTTGAACGTCACAGGTATTTTTTGTTGCAAATAAATTACTAATTATTGTTCCTTGAAAAATTGTTTCATGTGTTCTTTAAACAACTTTTTCTAAACGTTTTTGTTGTTTACTAAGTGGAAAATAACTTTCATGAACAGTTTAATTTAATATTTATAGAAAAGACTTATTTATTTTAGGGCAATTAACAATATGTATAGCCCAAAAACATGATCTATGAGTGAATCAAGATAGTCTTTTCTTTTCATAATCTTATCTCGACCATCAGTATCGCATTTTATCACTAACACGGCATATGTCCCATTCCACATTGCGGGTCACAGGTCTTTACATCAAGATCTTTATCGTTTTAGATAATCATCTAAATTTCATTCAACAATTTCAATCATTTTCTTTCTAAAGAGTAGAATAATGAAGCTGTCAATTAACTTTCTAGGAACTGTGATTGTCTGGAAAGGATCGTTAATTTGTTTCAATTTTTAATTCACATCGGTTTTTATTCAAACAATACGCACAAAAGAAGACGGTTTTATAAAATCGTTTTTTAATTTACCGTTTATACTTGATTAATATAACGAGATGTTAGGCAGATTTCAACCATGTGTGTAAAGTATATAAAGTTTAAATTTGATTGGTGCTAAAAGATATAGAGTGGGTGGTAAACGGTGATCGTATCAACGCTTTTCACGAGAAACGCATTTGTGCCTACAAGTTTACTGTTTTAATTTATGTTAATTTATTGTTAAAATTTATGTTGATAATTTGACGATGACAAATGTATACGTTGTAAAAAATGTCAAGTAAATGATTTGTAAAACGAAGGTAATATTAATGAATGATGAATTAATATTTATTTAATCGAATACCATTTTTTGTTTAATTTGGCAATACATTAAAATTAACAATTTTACTACCATTGCGATTAATCTTTTCCAATGATGGAGATAGTATGAATGATAGATTAATTGCTATTCTAAAAAGTATCTTAGAAATAAGACAATTTGTGTCATAATCGTGAGTTCTCGGATTTTTATCTCAGGTGGAGATAAAAAGTCAATCGGCAAAGTCGGTTGATTACCTCGATGAAAGCTCACTGAGTGATCAGATGTTCCATATTATATTTAAATGCATTTCTTGCGATTAATATACTGATGTAAAGTTCCAAATATTTCTCTTTACTCTCACCTAGCCATTCGGTCCATTGGGCCTGTTCCCTACATTCCTGCGAATTCTTTAAAGAGTTTTTCCACGTGTCTCAAATCTATGTGTGAAATTCAATTTACATTTGATAACCTTAATATCTCGTTAGAAATTATCATATCAAAAAGTTTTAAAATAATATCTTTCTTTCGAGACCTTCCAAGATGTTGACTATGAAAATTCAAAGAGTCAGCGACAAAGTGTGCACTCGCTCGAGACTATCAAATAATGACATCACTGCACTCTCTGCACCTAACACTTTTCACACTTACTCAGCACACATAGCAAAATACTAACACTAAATACACTAAATAAATAATTACACGGTGTCAGAGGTCGTGTGAAACTGTGGAATTTATCGAGTCCATATTCAAATGACGGTGTTTACATAACTGTTAAATATAGTAACGGGATATAATATAGAAATTATGGTTTAAAAGTAAAAGTTTTTGTGACAGAATTGTGGATAGGTCAATAAAGTGAAATTAGAAAATTTTGCGCTTTGATAAATGTTTATGATGATAGGTTTTATCATTTAATATGACGATTATAATTTGATTTGTTCGATCTTCGATTTAGCAATAAGTTTTGTTTCCTAAAGTGGTATTGATTTCCCAAGAATTGAGAACATTTTTCAGCAATCGGCCGGTTAATCCTTGATTCTCCATATATCTTTTTTAATTTTCAAATCAAGTATAAGAAAAGGATTTCCACAAGTTATACCTTTATTGCATTGTCACTGTAACAAGTTCATCGAACGTATTGACGTATGATGAACGAATTAGGTATTGACTATCATTACAGCCAATAGAGTTAATCCACTACTATATTTTCTAAGGGATCTTTATTAGGACACCAGCATATATATTTTCATGGATAAACCTAGCAGTAAAACTCAAAAAGAAATATCCCCCACGACAATCGTTCCACCTTACGTCACATCGCTCCAGACATTGTTGAGCGCGACAGGTCGATCGCAAAGCGTTTCTAACTGGTAATAATACAGCAAACACGGTAACGGTAAAAGAATAGTAAAAAGTTCACTGGACAAATACGTATGGGTTTGTTTAACGGAACGGGTAGGGTTGCGGGTTTGGGTTAGAATGTGGTGTACGAAATAAATATTTATCGAGAATTATAAAACGTGCAATAATGATTCACTGATTGTGAAAATGGGTTCGAATTTCCGATTAACAATTCTTAACTCTTGTAAGAGTCTCATATACACTAAGTTTTCAGTTTTCCGTGAGTCTTACCGAGTACTATGCAATGACTTTATTTTTGAGAACTGTATGTCAACAAACAGTGATTGTTTATTCATTTAATTTGGTTAACCCCTGATTCAAAGGTATTGGCGTTTGAGGTTTCAATAACCAATGTGGTATTCTGTTAATTTATATTTATTTAAGCGTCATAAAAATAATGTCTGTATTATGTTCATCTAATATATTCCGTGGACCCCTTGATTTATTCTATTTTAGTTACTTCTTAATTAATTGTATATATACTTTGAATTATGAGAAGAGAAACTGACATTAAGCTTCTTAAGATTGTTGATAAGGTACGGTCAAATAAACAAAATAAATAACCATAGAAAGGGTATCTCATAATATGTTATTTTACGATTTATGTACAATATTTTACTATAAACTCTAATTATCATTAAGTATACTAGAGGTTTAAATTTTTATCGCATGCGAGGATATATTAAAAAAGTCAAATTAATCAGATTTAAGTCGTAAATGTAATTAATGATGCAGAGGACTTTCATGTTCAGCGGTACTTATAGTAATACATTGTAATGGCTTGGGTAATGGTTTATTTTATACTGAGTGGATTTAGGGGAATAATAAATGTCGAGCTTTTAATTTAACTATCTTTTTTGACAAGGTCCATGATATTTATAAGACTCTTATTATGGACAATTTGTGAGAAAACCTAATAAAATTGCAAAGGTCTACGATACAAATTTTATTAAATGTAATGTTATTCAGTAGGAGGAAATCTAGAATACAGAATAAGTTGTAAAAAATTGATTTAGATTTTAAATTTTTTTTTAACCTTATTTATATCTATTTCCGATAATTAAAGCAAAATCATATAAATATTTTGGGCGCAAACCTTAACCTAATCTTTTTAAACAAACCGCAAACCTTAATCTTTTTAATGTTCTCTAGAACATCTTCAAGTAAAAAAATCTCCCATCGCGATGACTTGCACTGATGACCAAATTATCGTCAACGTAAGACAATGTACTAGAAACAGTTCACCAATACGTAGTTAAGGTTCTCACAGCTCAATTAAACGAGCGTGATTGATTTGAAAGCAAGCAACGTGAGAATGTTGCAGGCAAATTAAGATTAATTATTAGTAACAAACCATTCTTCTAGCGTTTTGCTTCATTTGGTAGACAGTATGGGGTTTTTCTTGACCTAGTTTTAGGATACGATAGGTGATTTGATCTTTACTAATACGACAAAGCTGGTGAGTTTGTTTGTTTTAACGCAATAACTTTAAGATATAGGTCCGTTGTGGAAAATTGTTGTATGTTAGATAGACCATTCATCTTGGAAGTCTATAAATAAGCAAAGAAATGTATAACATTGGGCTATAGGAGTGAAAACGTGCCGAACAGCTAGTTAAAATATAAGAAATGTATAGTTTATGTATGCATTGCTATCTAACGCCTACGATGTGATATTTGTCCTATTCCGTACAATGCAGTCATTAAAGGTTATCTTTACACATCTACATCCATATATCTAAGATGGGATAAGAGAGATCTTTTTCAATTGCTTTATATAAAATCAAAGGATGTTGGTATTCTATCAAATTGTTCACATTGAATATAAATCTATCGCAACGTTATCAATTTTATTAGTTTTATTGGGTACTATCAAATAAATTGTTAAAGCCAAGTATAGTATAGCCTTCTCCACTTAAATCATCTTTCTAATTCGCGTTTTCGAAATAGAAATAGTGACTGCACGTGATTAACTATGACGAATGCGAATGGGCGATATAAATCGATTCGAATCGCCGAGTGACCCACCTGTCCGCTGACCTAATACGATATCAAAAGCATATTGTAAATAACGCTGAACAATATCACTACTGATACGTCAAATTGATTCTTCATTTAGGCCCGGTTCCTTTAAACGACGGAGCGTCATTGTATAACAGATATGAACCGTTTTCATTAACAAGCTGTTATAAACAGCCAATCGGAACCAAGTTTTGGTTATTATGTTAACGCCACTTTTATAGATACGCTTTAGACTTACGCCAGTTGGATATTGTACTGTCCGTAAGTTAAACGATTCGTTTTTTTTTTATAGGAATAGGGCATTAGGGACAACGTTGGTGCAAAATATCAAACTTGCCAATAAAGATAACATATTTTATTCTTTAGTGTCTAAATTAGCATTAGATTAGGTTTATGCATTATGATTTGTTATTCATAAAAAATGATGAACACTTGAGTATATTCGATACAATATTACCGCCTCTACATTGTACGTCTTGTTTGAACCAGCACTATTTGCTTTGTTTAATGTATTGTTTGTGGGGTCTAAGTGATCTCGGCGAGTGCGGTTTGTGCATTCCATTCTAATCACTTTTCACTTAGCTCTACCGCGCCGTGGGTAATGAACCGGAGGCACACTCGTAGCTAAATTTGAATTTATTGCCTTTCCGCAGCTTCGGCGGACACTTGTTGTTCCAAGACCACATCCTTAGTCATTTCTGGTTTTAAATGGCAAAAAATTTCGATCTAAATTAAGACGGATGTTGTAAATGCTTGTGTTGTGATTCATATGTAGGATTTTTATAGAACTACATCTGTTGTGGGACAACCGAGGTTCTGAATTTCGATTCACATCTATTTGAACTCTATACTATTTAATTTCTAAAGATTCGGTTTACTCGATATTAAACTTGATAGTTAAGCAAAGAAAACTTAAGTAACAACTTATTCTCCTATTATTTTTCCTATCATATAAATATAAGAATGATATGGTTTTCAGAACTGTAGCTAAATGTAGATACTTTAACAATGTTTTTTCGTTCGTAAATAAATGATGTCTAATTGACAACAATACTATTACAGGAGAGTTCGACATGCGAGTCAAATCGTGCGCCGCTTCCGACGGATCCGGACATATCATTCAGCTGTCCGATGAATACGGCTGCGTCTTGCGTCCGAAGATGATATCAAGGTACCTTATGAATTATTATACCAATGTTACTTGTTTTATTCATATTTGGAGAATCTTCTATTCTATCATTTTTAGATTTTACACGCTAATATTATAGAGGAAAACTTTGTTTGTTTGATTGTAATGAATAACGCTCCAAAACTACTGGAACGATTTTAAAAATTCTTTCATCATTCGAAAGCTATATTATCCACGAGTTACATAGCCTATATTTAATAGGCTATATATAAAATATTATGCTACGGGAGCGAAACTGCACGGATCAGCTAATGGTCATAAAAAATTGCATTGTAAATATGATTTACGAAATATATTTTTTTGGGTGACGAGAATAAAATTTACTTTTGTTTAAATAAATATTCTGCGACATTGAACACTACGCCACCTAGTCCCAAACTAAGCAAAGCTTGTACTATGAAGACTAAATAACTTAAACATACTTTTTTTTGTAAATAGATAAATATGCACCCAGACATAATCATAATTTTCTACTCGTGGGGATCGAACGCACACCTTTGACGCCATAGACCATTACCACATACATTACGCCAATCGCGTCGTCATGTGGAAAAGTGTAACTTAATGATTTTTTTCCAGGTTCCTAAAAGCAAAAGCAGTGGACGAGCGCGCAACAGTGATCACGTACGCGTTCTTCCACGCGTTCAAGTTCCCCGACGCGCTCAGCGTGCACATCCGCTGCAAGGTGGAGATCTGCCGCCACGGCTGCTTGGACCACTGCCAGCTAGCGGGGATAGCACCGGAGTCCCACGGCGCTCTGGACAGGAAGGACGATAGGACGCAACAGGACAGGAATGATATTGGGTAAGAATATATAAACTTTGTATTTCGAATGTACACAGTCTTATAACAAAACGATTTTGAAACTTAGATATTGATTTAACACTTGTTTAGTAAAACATCGTGTAATAATTTAAACACGTGTCTAAGAATAGGCTAAGTTTGTCATGTTTTACTTTAGACAATGTCTAAGCAACGTCTATCTCTAAACTATAACTAAACAATTTTTGTTGTAACGTCTTTAAGACAATTGTTTATCTTTTTTGTAGTAAGATCGATAGCGTTTCTTAGGTAGTGTGCGTGTTTGGTGTAGAGTGGAAATCACTAAATAGCACCTAAGGGCTTCAGTATGCCTAGACATTTATTTAAATAGCCGGTTGAATGATACCATTGCTTATTGATCAAGCGAAGCGAGGTATGTAAGTATAAAAAAGTTCCTACAATAACTGGATATATTGTAAAACCGATCTTGATTAAATTTCGTAATCGAATAGTTAAGACATAAGAAAATTTACAGTTCGAATATGAGAGAAATCGGTAGGGGAATACAGAGATAGAGGGAAGGGGGGTCAAATAGGCCTATGATTATAGCTGAGTGTGGTTTAAAATTAAAGGTATTCATTTATACAGTACAAAGCGAGGTCTAGCTTAAAGCGAGCCATTAGTATAAATTCGTTTCTATTTCCAGTGACCTATCCGAAGACACCGACCTATCTCTAGCCGAGGACCACCAACGCCTACCTCTCGAAGAAGCCTTCGGTGATGAAGTGTCAGGAGAAGCCGTGCCCGCACCAGCGCCTCTACCTCAACGTGCACCGGCCCCGGTGGTAGAGCCAGACCCTGATAGGATGGCGGCTGTGGAAGAGCTGGTAGAGGCGTTAGCAAGGCCTTTCACGGTGAGTGTAGCTTCTAGTAAAGCTCATAGTTTACGTTTCTGGGAAAGCCTGTATCGCACTGGGTACGTCTGGCGACCGCTGTGTTCCCTAAATAGCATGATAGAGTTGTAGTGCGACTTATATTTGTCGTTATCGTTGGATAGAGTTCTAGAGTAACTAGGTTATAACTCTATACAAATATAGAGTTTTAGAGCAACTTAAATGTGGCTCTGTCACAGTATAGAGTTGTAGAGCAACTAACATGTGGCTCTATAACAGTATAGAGTTGTAGAGAGATTAATATTTGTCTTTACCGCTAAAAAATATATACCGCAATCTAAAGTGATTCCCAGTTAGAGAAAATTGTGTTCAAGAATGCAAAATCGAATTTGGTGCAGTTTGAGTGCACGATATTCAATTGAGCACTTGTTCCATTGAATAGAAAATATTTTTATTCATGTAAACTTTTTACAAACTACTTATGAATACCTATCATGCTGCTGTGTTGGAGACGTTTATTGTGTATCTAAGATTTTTATATATCAATACAATAAACCTTTTTTTTCAGGATCGTCCATCGGAATTGGAACGGGAGCGTTTCCCTCACGGCCCTCGTAACTTCGCCGACGTCAAGCCTGAGCTTAGCGATAGAGTGGTCCCAGCCAAGAAACCCGGCCCCGCCGTGGCTGGACCCAGGTCTCTGCGCAGGAGGAGGAGTGTAAGTCCAGATTCTTATAAACGAAAGAACGTCTATAAGTAGTAGTCGAATAGGATAATGTTGTGGCCACACTATCGGGTATCGCGAAGATTTGCGTTGTCGCGACACGTGTAGCCTAAGTTTTCTTCCTATCGTGAATTATCTTAGTGAACACGAATGCTCTTCACATATCCAAGGGTTTCAAAATTCTTGAATTTCATACAGTTTTGCAACTGAATCTTGAATTAAAATTTACAACTTCTGAAGGAGTGAAATCTTTAGACAAATTTTCAGCTTGCTTCAAACACCACCCCAAAAATGGTTCTAACTCTTGGAATATAGGATATCTCTTCTGATCCCGTGGGACTTCCGGGATTAGAAGTAGTCTATATATTATTCTGTTCTTACCTATATTAAAACCAATATTCATCACAATCGGTTCAGCAGTTTTGTGTGAATGAGTAACAAACATACATATGTACATCTTCACAAACATTCGCATTTATAATATTAGTAAGATTGTACTGTCCGTATGTAAAACGAGGAATTTTATTTTTATAGGAAGTGGGGAGTAGAGACGCTCGGTCTGCGGATGTGGGCGTGTCCGGGATATATGAAGTGGTCTCAGAAGCCGATCTAGCGTTTGGACCTTCCAGAGAACCGGTGACGGTGTTCAGTGGAAGGATAAGGGAGGAGGTATGTTCATTTTTAATAGATTACTTTCTACCTCCTGTATGAGGCAATTTATATTGACTATCAATTTTTGTTAAAGTTGTAACGACGTTTTAGATAACTATAAACTTTTTTTTGCGAAAACTTCACCCAAAATTTATAAACGAAATCAATTTAATTTCAATTTAAATTTTTGTATCTGAGTCCAAAAAAGTATGTATTGTTAAGTTAACTATTTTTTAATGTTTATCTTTTGTTTTGTTTTAACATTATTATAAAATGTCAGCGTCAATTAATGTACCAATCTTGCAGCCCTTGTTTTTTTTAATAAATTCGAACAATTAACTCCACTTTTAAGTATGAACATCATCTTTATACTCTGAATAACCTTTCTATTCCAGGTGGTATACGGCATCTGTATGGGCGCGAT
>LQNK01000367.1:707598-735660 GCA_001586405.1 Phoebis sennae | reverse complement strand
GAAGGATGATAGATGTATCGACCGAGGTTAGTCTGGCCAAATTGTAGATAGGTGGCCGAATAGTGTGGCCAAAATTTTAAATTTATTGTTAGAATCAATAGTGTGGCCAAAATTTTAAATTTATTGTTAGAATCAATAGTGTGGCCAAAATTTGAAATTTATTGTTAGAATCAATAGTGTGGCCAAAATTTGAAATTTATTGTTAGAATAAATAGTGTGGCCAAAATTTTAAATGTATTGATTGAACTGTTTCACATTTTCACTCTGTAGTCATTATATACTGTAACTGAGTTGAAATAAAAACCTACTAGTATGTACCAAACCCCAGCCTCACACTCCCTGGCCGCCTGGATGGCGCTCAGACTGCTGGGAACACCCCCGCAACATTCTAGAGAAGGATGATAGATGTATCGACCGAGGTTAGTCTGGCCAAATTGTAGATAGTTGGCCAAATAGTGCGGCCAAAATTTTAAAATTATTGTTAGAATCTATAGTGTGGCCAAAAGTTTAAATTTATTTTTAGAATCGGCATTTTTACTCTGTAGTCAGCATTGGAGCTATATACCGTAACTGAATTGAAATATAAACCTACTATTCTGTATCAAACCCCAGCACCCGCACCAACCTCATTGCGGCCTGGATTGCGCTTAGGCTGCTTGGAACCCTCCCGCAACATTCTAGAGAACGATGATGTATCGAACGAGGTTAGTCTGGCCAAATTGTAGATAGGTAATGGCCAAATAGTGTGGCCAGAATTTTAAGATATTGATAGCATCGGCATATATAAAATATTTAGATAGATTGAAATTTCAGCGAATAATAGCGGTAACATTTTAATTATACCAATCGAAAAATACCTACATAGCCACCTGGATGGGGATGAGATTTCAGATGACATTCAAGGGAAGGTTAATAAAACATTCTAGTATTTCATAACTAACTTTTTTCATTTTATTGTACCGTTAAACGAATCTACTTAGTACCTAGCATGTACCTAGAGGCTTCTAGAAACATGCTCACAATATTTTAAAGAAGGGTGATTACTACATTACCCATCTATCACGACTGACGACTGAGGTTATTTTGGCCAAACTATAGATAATATAGTCCAGATGTGGCCAACATTTTAATTTATTGATAGAATTGGCATTTTCACTCTGTAGTCAAAATTTGAGTATAATACGTACTATAGATGGATTGAAATTTTAGCGAATATGGAGGAACTTTTTCACTTCTATTAAGCCATTCACTAGCTATTTCAATGAACACGAAAACCAATTTACAGTTTATAGATAGATCTCATAAATCTTGAATAAATTGTAGATGGAAAGTCTTCAAACACTTTGTGGTTTGTGGTTGTTTGATATTGTTTATTTGGTGGCCAAATTGTTTACTATCGTCTATGACTCTATGGAATTGCTAGAGAAGGCTCATTTTGGTTTGTTCTTGAAAATTACCTCATATTCGCTAGTATCCCAATAGCATTTCTATTATTTTGCGTAAATGTAATCCATTAGAATACATCATGTATACTTGTTAATACCTAGGAAAATAAAAAAAAAATCATCAAAGCAAATCCAGATGCTAAATTTCAATAACTTTTTTTCTAATATAAAATAATTACATTCGATAAAGACTTTGCAAGAATACTGAAGAGTCTTCATTAAATATTAAAAGCTATATTTTTTATGCACAAATTTTGTATATAACATACATTCCATTTCTATAACTTTAATATATCATTAGCGACATCTATCTTAGATTTCAATCTTTATCTTGTAATATAAGTAACGATGGTTCTATAAACACGAATGGTGCTAATTTGTGCTACGGACGCAGTCCCGACTTTATTGTATTCACATTTCACTGTTGTGATCGTTATACATACATTATACGTAATTTTAATCGTGTACAGAATATTTTCAACTTACTAATGACATTAGATATAATTTAAGATAATTTCGCTACTTAACGAATTCCTCAAGCCGGGATATTTATTTGTCATGCTAAGAGGGGTTTTATACTTTTTTAATTAACAAAATATGCATTAGGCGCTCGCCTGGCTGTCGGATTATTGCATATCTGAGATTATATAAAATGTCATTTAATTAGCGCTAAGATTAAATGTCGAGTCATGCCATTAGGTTAGGATAAACATTGTCTGATACTTTGTTTATTTGAGTCGTTGTATCGGTTGATTTACATCCTATTATTTCGTAGAAATAATATTTGTTTTCCAAATATGTGTGCATTTTGTTGATAGATATCTAATCTTGTAGTAAATATTTTTTACAACAAATATTTATACAGAAAAGACAAGACATCTAAAAATATATTGAGATATCTCTTTTCAAAATGCATTGAAATGTATCCATAATAATTGTAGATAATTTAATTACTATTGTATTAAGCTTTACCTGAATTTATCTTGTCTTTTATTCTGCCGACTTATTTTTATTTGCCCTTATAAATAACTATCCTTCGTTTTATTTAAGATACGTATTATTTAGTAGTTTTAGAAATAGATACTATAATTATAGATTAAAACTATAATGTAAGGTAATGATTGTTGAAACACCAATGAATACAATAATGATTTAATATATTTTAATAGATAACTATTTTATTAATGGTTGCATTTATTCTGCATTTAATCAAGAATTTTCTTGTCCTTATTGCTCAATATACATAATGACTTTATTTTTATATTTAATATAATAATAGACGCTATATAGGTTATGTTATGTGTTTATAGCTAGCTAGTTTATATTCTAATGAGATGGATTTAATGAAATAAATCAAGTATAACTAAACGTTTTAGTAAATTATAGTTATATGAGAGTTGCAGCCATAGATAATAAACTATTGACGCACTGACTTTCTTGATAAACTTTTTTGTGGTTTTCAACATCAATGAGTCCTATAAGCAGTGCAAAAAAACTTTTCTTTTATTACACGCTTTACATATACTTATACATTTTAAAATGTATTGTATTGCTTAGAGATGTTCTCATGACTCATATCACGATTGTTAATATAGCCCTTGTCAGTGCTATGTGGTTTGCTTGAAAATTCAGTAAATACATCTTGAATTAAATTATATTGTAATAAAGAATTAAACAGAATGTTAAAATTCTTTAAATTATATGTCTGTTTAATTACTCATGAGTTATTTTTGGACCCTTATTTTTAAGCCTGATTTTGCTCTTGAGTTACACAATATACAGCTGCATAATATAATATAATGCCACCCAAAAATCTTGCATTTATTTAATTTTACTATTACTTTTAAGTTATTATGTGAAAATAATGTTTTAAGTGCAATTTTTATACTTTTGTCATTAATTATGTAGATACTTTTTGGTAGGACTTTACCTTTTAATATATGGGATATGGTTGCATATATTTGTATTTTATTATCAAATAATCCATATGTATTTTTCAATATTTTATTTGTTAAACAAATATTTCATTTATATAAAATTAAACATGTTTATGAAAGACACTTGTTAATTTTTAATGAAATAAATTATTTTAAAAAGGTTTTTTATGTTTCATTGACCTCACCCTCACAATTTATTCCTCTATGACTTTCAACTTTACATACAATAAATTTTAATTTAATAAATATTTTATTTGAAAATTAAGTTAACAGTTAGAGCCGGATATTGCTTCGACACGCATTGTTATTACTAATTCAATTAAATTATAGTATAAGTAGTCTTCTATTATTCATATAATGTAACCAAGCATTACACAACAAAAATAATACCTTAATCTGACAAAAATATATTTAGAATGTAGTACGATAGAGATTGGTTTACATCTATATGTATATAAAATTCTTGGCTATGTTCTTAGAGACATTAACTATTTACAAATTCAGTTATGTGACAAAGAAGAATCAACTGTGTAGTTTCAAAATTATACGTTACAAGCTTAGATTTTTAACTTAAAACATTTACATTTCATTAATTTATAATAAGCCTTCAATAAATTAAAATAAATGATAACGAGATTTCAAACATCATGAAATGTGTATCACATACGTTTTTGTAAAATGTTAAATTTTACCGCCATCTAGTTCTAAACTAAGCAAAGCAACCATAGACACTGGAAAGTCTAAATTATTTATTTTTATAAATAGATTTATTTTCCATTGCAGATACTTAAAACAATATCTAGACACTAGTAGCATACAAGTTTTAACGTATATTTGACTTTTTATTCGTGGGAATTGGATCTTTTAGGCAATATTGCACAGTGAATATCCACGTTTGTTGGTGTCAACTGTCAGGTAAAGAATTTTTTTTGTAATTTTCTACTGTGTGGATGTTAATTTATTTATAGTATGTATGCATTTAAAAAAAGTATGTTTAAGTCGTTTTATCAGTTATCTAATTTCCATAGTACAAGCTTTGATTAGTTTGGGACTAGATGGCGTTGTGTTAAATGTCCCGGAATATTTATTATTTTTTTGTATGTGTAAATACATTCTTGAAATGATAAAGACGACAGGGAGAAATAAAATAACTATAACTTGTGAATATATTTTATTGCTACATTTGTTCATGATATTGTACAATATTTTATACTTTCGTAAAACACTTTTAAATATTTAAAAATTCAACACCATACAACGATCACATTCGTTGGTGAATACACTATAATGTATCCAGTACTATGAATTATTTAAATAAAAAGAAACGTAACAAAATTAACATAGAAGAAGAGGTACTGAGGTGGTTCAAATAAATATTTTGTAAGTTTGACTACAACAAAGTCTTAACTAAAATAAATAATATTAATACTAATGACAAGTAAATTTAAATTAAGCTAGCGGTTCACCTAACTACTATCGTATAACAAAATGTCCGTTGCCTCTTCATCAAAAGCCCTTCGACAAGAGGTAACAGAAGATTGTACTTAAGGTTTATATAATAATCACTATTTTCCTTTATTCGTTGAGTCATTGTTATTTTATATAAATTTTCTTTATTACGAGTTTAGAGAATTTCAGCAGTATTTAACTTAAATACCTGTGCTAGTGCCACCCAAACTAGTCTTTACGTCTGTGTCTTGGGCAAAATATCTAAAATTGAGCTATCTCTATCAAAAAGGTAAGATGTTTGGTTAATTCTCGGTTGTTTTTTACGCAATTCATTAGATAAAAAGAAAACGATAAAATTAAATGCACAATTATTTTAAAATATGACACTTATTTTGTTTGATGTCAGTTAGTTTTTTGTCCAGTGTTCAGCTTTCATGACTGTTTATAATATAATAATATATCAAAAGGTAAAAATTAACTAATGGATATAAAACATGCGTCCTCTAACGCCTCTATTTGTTCGAGACTGAGTAGTCTCTTTAATTATTATTGATTGTAACAACTTATCCGATGATACAGGTGCGTCAAATAATATAAATGTTTTCCTTGAATTGAGCCTCTTAATGGCAATTTTAAGCTTATCCCATTACAATAAATATCATTATATTCCAATAAATATCAGAATTTCCATAATTAAACCAATTGAGCACTCGTATAGCACACGTTTTACTTAAGGCTTCATCTATATACTTCAGTCTCATCACACTAATATGTACAAATTAAGTTAAAAGGGCTATGTTACGAGTAAAATCGACTTTTTGAGATTACATGAGGCGCTGCAGCTGGGTGTGGTCGCGTTATCGTTGTAATGGCAGCCGTCTTCTTCTTCAGTTTCGTGATCGGGCGGAGCTTAAAGAATAATACTGCTGATACAGCGCAAGAGCTTATTAATGTGACAAGAAGGGCCCCGAGTGTCGCCGCGAAGCCAGGGGTAGTCATACATACAAGTCCTGGAGTTGGAACCACTCGGGGAGCGGAGTTCTCCTCTGAAGCATCAAGATTAAGGTCACCGGCAGATACAACACGAATCACTCTGTTTACGCCAACTTCTTTTTCTGGAGATGTTGCCCGTCGTTGCCTCCTGACCCTCCTCTCGTCTCGCCTTACTTCAACTCCAACTGGGTAAGAATCAATCTGAGGTGGTCCATATTCCGCATGAGGAGCAATAACGTTGTGACCTTCTGAACACTGCTCTGGGCAGCGGTATCTGCAAATCTGAATGGTACATTGGAAGTGAACTTCCATTGAATCGGGGAATTTAAATGCTTGGAAATGAGCGTATGAGAGCACCGATGCACTAGCGCCGAAGTTCTTAATTTTCGTAAACCGTGACATTAATTTCGGTCTTGTTACACATCCTCGCCTGTCCACGAGCTGGATTGGGGCGCGTTGTCCATCATGAGCAACACAGTCACGTACTAACATATCGAACTTCGCATCGTCATCTTTGATCGCTAAAACCATTGTCATAGTTTGACCTATTTTGACCAATCCGGATACTTCAGAGGCCCATGGTCCTTTACCAACTTGAATTTGCATCCAGCATCCAACATTATCTCCAGCAAAGTCAGCTCGTACGACATCCAGCATATCCACAGGGAAGGGTCGGAATGTAACAGCCTTTTCGTACTGGTCGTGCCACGTGCAACGCAATTTCCTCGCTTGATCCCAGACTTCTTGCACTTGTGGATCATATTGTATAACAATAACATTCTCAAAGTACGTGCCAGCTGCCGCTACATCGCCTCTATATCTGGGATCTCCACTTCCTGCAGTTCCACAAGCGTGAGCACCAATCTCAAATGAAGCCGAAGTTCTGCCTAAGTTAGGAGGAAGATGGACGCATTGATGATTTGAGTAGTGTCCTTTAGAGAAGACTATGCCAAAGAAGGGTTTATCGAAACTGAGAAACACTCGCATAGCATTCTTTTCACATTTGACGTCCAGAGAAACTATTTTAGGCATATCCGGTGCAGGCGCAGGCCAGACGTCTCCCGCCGTACTGAAAACTTTATCGCTCGCAGAAGTTTGAGCATCAGCTGGAGGCGCCGGAGGTGGAGGTGGTCCCCTAAAGCCAGGTCCAATATCATTTTTGTGATGGTTCACAGAAGACCCAAGAGCAAAAGGTTTCGAATGCATCTGGTGATGATTTGGAATCCTTGGCATACCTGAAAATGTCAAATTTATTTTTATTTTCCCAATAATATGGAAATTACAAATACATTGTTTTAAATTTTTTGTAATGAAACTTTATCAGTTGTGTAAATTTAAGTCAGGTATAACTGATAAGCGTTAAAATTGTTTTATGTGACTGTGAATAATTCCGTCCGCCTGTGGTTTAATGACGACAATTTATTCCAATTGCAAATAATGGTGTTTGATAAAATTACAATTTTTGTACATAAAATAGTAATAATTTATGGTTATCGTTATATTCTTGTAAGAAAATGAATCGTATAAGAAATAACAAGTCGTTGTAAATGAAAATTCATCCCATCAATCACATTTTGATTGCAACTTTTGCAGGTTTGTAAGCTATGAAAGTTGACGACTTACGCCCGTATTCTAAGAAGTTACCTTAATACTCCTCCACTCAGCCACGGCTAAGGTTACCTCAAATATGACGTTGACAAATATTATTCGGTATTCTTTGACATAACTGTAGTATCCACCAAAGAGGCCGAATAGTGACTGAGGTTGAATGGAGTCGAGGAATGCTCAAGGTACGTATTAGAATACGGGTGTTAGTCTCACTGCCGCGGCCGCACTGACTATTTAAAATATCGTAATATAATCCTTTTTATCTTATTTAACTAAAATTTATTTCTTTACCTATAGGATGATGCGGCTGGTGATGAGGTGGGTTCTGTCTCCTGTTGTGCGGCGGTGGCACCGGCGGCGGGGGACCGTTGTACGCGTGGCTCGGGGTTTCTCTCTCCGCAGACTCCATCGCCAGCTGATCGCTGGACGGCTCCACTGCATTGTTAGAGTCGGGGCTGGGGTTACCTCCTCCGCCGCCATTTTCGTTTGAAGTCTGATCACTCAGTGTTCCACTCTGAAAATATAAGACATTTTCATGAAACACTGGACTTTTTATGAACGGCATGTCATTGATTTACCTAATAGATTTAGAGATAGAGCTAAAGTAGCATTATTAGCAGTACATTTACAACAATAAGTAAATTTAAATCATGTGACATTATTGCCTCCTAAGTCCTAATATAGTGTAATTAAATCTGGTAAAGGTATCGAAGGTTCGGTAAAAAATAATCGTTTTGTATGTTCGTCAACTTTCACTAGTACGCGTGGGCCATATTTTAAGTGTTATTTAATTCGACACACTGACCGTTTTACTTGTCTCCCGGAGTACTACATCGGAAGTTATGCGACAACACCCAGCACTTCTGGGTCGAACGAAATCTCGCTAGATGACTCTCGGCTTTAAATTTTCTTGCGACAAAAATAGAATCATGTGAAAGTTCCACATGAATCTGTTTTACATTCGATTTAAATCATCATTCATTTGACTGCTCTGTTTTTTCGGATATAATGACAAACTGGTTCCACCGCGCAACAAGTTTACACTTGATCATTAATTATTTTTTGTTTTCACATTGTATAGTCAGATTTGGGTGGAGTTATTTGGGTGGTCCGCGTAAAATTATCAGGAAACTTTTACGCCGGAACCGGTCGCTTAGTCTTCAATATCTAGCTCGTTATAGGCGTTGACGTATATCCGAGTTCATATAAAACCATCAATGCTTTATGTCTCTCATTTATTTAGCCTCGAGGCTCGAAATTAGAAAGTATCGGTATCTGGTCGGAGTATGTAAGTACGGGTTGTTTTATTTCTCCAACAAAGATTTATGAGTGGGCTTGTGGTTCCTCCTTCATGTCGAGTGTCATGTGCTGCAATTAGTCGAGATTGGAATCTCAATGGATAATACGGGGAATTGATTCCTGCAATCATCTACACGCATCGTGTTACGTAAGCTTACAATATAAGAGAAAGTTACCGAGATGCGTTTCGGGCAATTACAAATTAATAGGAACGAAGATTTGATAGCGATACGAGATGAAGAATTGTCGGTTTCTTTGGTATTGACTTATATCAATTTCAAAATAATGGAGGTAATCCTAGAGGAAATTACTGTTTAATTTAGTAAAATGGAAAGCAATACGGCTTCGTGACTAATTGAAAAATATTATCAAGATATCCTCCCATTTAAGCTCAGGGAAAAAAAATAAAATTCAGTGCTGTAATAAATAAATTGTAAAACTTTATTTTCGGTTCGTTCCTAAATCGACTATACACTTAAGTTATTTAGTAACTAGCATCTATACATTAATTAAAAAGTAAAAAAATTATAGTGCTGAAAATTCACGATGGAAAAAAAAGTAAAGGTAAGGTCTCGGTAGTATAATTCAGAAATCTAAATGATAATAGATAAAAGATAATATAATCTTCACAAATCTTAAGAATGGTGATGGAAGATGAAGTGACCCACTACTACGAAAAGAATCCTAGAATATCCTTCATTCGAAAATAATGGTACCTTTTTCTAGAAGAATATTTTCTTTTTATTTTAAAACAAGCATCTGGCCACTTTATCGTTAGCGTTATATTCAGGATCTATAAAATAATTTCCGGTATTATACCACTTATTCCATAGCCTATCTGTTAACGAAATTTCATCAACATCCTTTCAGTAGTTGCGGTGTGCACACAAACATCTAAACTTGCAGATTTATGATCTTAGTAGGGTTAATTCGCAAATATGACTTAATCCAAAAAGATATGTACTAAACAAACGCAATTACAAGTGGCAACGAGATCCGCGTGCCTGGCTCAAGTGCAGTGTGTCAGTGCGGTCGTTGCTCCGTCCGGACCAATTTTACTTTCATTATATCCTTCCTATCGTTGGCCGATAAACGTCACTCTCTATACTGATTTGTAGCTCTCTGGTTAGGGCATATCACTTCATTGAGATTCGATGTGATTTTCAATGGAAGTGCTGTTATCTATATTCGAGACATTATTTCCTCTAGTAGAGCTTAAATATTTTATATCCGTCTTTTGATCGTTTTTTCTGTAAAGTGAGGTAGTTGAAGATTTCGTCTACGATAAAGATCCGATTAAGAACCTTTAACTTTAACGATTGCGCATTTACAACGTTGATTCAGAGTGAAACTTTAGACAGAGAAAATACTAAAATTTATTTGCGTACATCTGATAAAGCCAGAACTCTGGATTACGATTTCTTTACCTATCTTACTGTGGCTAAAACACGTATATATATTTGGATACTTTTTGAATATGATAAAAAAATATATAACCCGTTTATTATCTGTGAGTGGAAATCGTTTTATTTTATTTTTTTGCAGGATTATTTTACAGTTCGGCAAGAGATACGAGAATATTACCTACTAAATTATTACTGAATTTAAGAATAGAATATCTTTATTCTAAAGTAATCTAAGTCATACTACCATGATTATTTATGACAAAAGTCCAATGTTCATACCCATGATTTTATATTTACCTAACAGCCGAGTAAATATTTTATTAATAATTAACATATAGTCTCTTCTTAATTTAAAGTTCCGTTACAAATTAGCATGTCGATGAAGTCATTATCAAACTCACCGTTTCCATTTGCACACATAAAAATGTTTGCATCGATAACATCAGGGTGAGGCAGCAGTGGCACAATACCTAGAATGACGAGCAGGATTTCAAGTTCAATGTGTGTCGTCGCTGTAGGTCGCAACCGCGGGAAAGTTGCTTTTACTCTTTACGCGACTCGTCTATTGTCATAAATTGACGCTACTTGCCTCCCTTTATATCGGCCGCCGTACTTTGCATATTCGATGGCCGTAAATAATTTGCTTTGTGTTTTTTGTTTGAGGTAAATCTATTAGTGATGCGTGACTGTGCAAATGCAGGGCTTACTTATTTCGCTGGTCGGTTGTACTATAACTACTAGACCACTAACTTAGACATAAGCTTTCATTATTTTAACGAAATATTAATTGCCTATTAAAGAATTAAACAAAAGTTTATTTTTGTTATCATAATGTTAAAATTATTTTACATTAGCAACATAGTATATTTAACTTGAAGTTCATAGGTTTCGACCAGTTTATGATCTTAGTTTTATTTCTATTGAGCTTATCTATATTCAATGTACTGTAAAGTATATGAATCGTAAACGTAGAAAAGTTTTATAGTTTGGTGAAGGAAATCGTTACGTACCCTACAAATCCAAAGATTTATGACTTCAATAAACTTTAATGGTGTTAATTACACTGCCAAGTCCCTAACTATTAGAATAAAATATGTGGCGAAGTTTTTATGTTTCCAGGAATGCCGTACATATGGGGAGTTGTTTACAATGTTCTGTTACAGTGCTGCCATGTAGGTAATGCCTTCTCGGTGCGATCGGTAAGGCTAAACGCGTAAAAAGTGTAGTTAGACGGAACTCGGCGTGTCCGTCGGTGCGCAGTAGGTCGGTGGCCATGTTTGGCGCGTTTACCTGATGACCGTATTAGATTCGATCTCATTTTGTTTCCTCTGGAGGACGCGTCGCGCTGCTTTGTTGTTGTTTTGTTGAGGGCGGTAAGAGCGCGGCGGGTGTTGGTAGCGTAAGTGTGGGTATCAGTGGTGCGAAAGAAAGTCATTTCGTGCACCTATTGTGATATGAAGTTATAACGTACGATAAATTCTATACACAAGGGTAAATCTCTCCATTAAGAAACTAACTGAAAAATGAAGATTAACCTTAAAATAACGCTGCTATACACATTTTCATATTTTGAGACCGAGGAGCATTTTTTGGGGAGATATATGTCACAAACACCTCCCCAAAAATGGCCCTAGCTCTCGAAATATGACGCATTTATTTCAAGTCCGTATTCATTATTGAGTATATTTCACAATGTTTGCTTATCCAAATCATCTTCTTATAGCCATTTCAATTTCAAACACGTTCCATAAACATAGCATGTAAGTACCGACTAACAATCATAGTTTCTAACGCAAAAAATGTAAGACTGCTCGTTAAACATTTAACTGCAGCTTTCATCATTTAACATGATTACAGCAATGATGATTAAAGCACATCCAATAAATTAATAGCAATCAGTATAATTTAGCGAAACGCGTGTCACCGGCCGCGGCGCCAAGGGCCGCCTTATAGGGCGACGTCTTGACTTTCAAGGAGGAGCACTATGGTTAGCTGCTTTACGGCCGTTTTCAATATTCTATCTATCCCTTGTTTTGCTTAATAAAGTCAGGCAAATCTATCTATTTGCTCTTACTTCGATTTCAATACGCTGTCGACGGATAGCTTTTGTTATGACTTTTGACAATCAAATGTCATTTAATCTGAGATTACAATCTATCTATAATCCATGATACATTATTGAAAACAGCCGTTAATTATATACCTATTATACTATGTGTTTTTTCGAGGATATCGACATAGGTAAAACTCAAAAATCCAGATCCAAGTCAATTTCATGGAGACTTCTTAGCTCATGTCATGATTATAAACAGTGATTTTTGTACAGTTGGGAAGTAACAAAATTGGAGAAATAAGATTAACAGGATTTAAACCCGCGTCACATGTCGAATTTCTCGTGTTCTTTTTTTTCAAGCAGTTCTAAGGAACGCCATCAATCAAGATTAGCGAAATCACAGTTTACGAAGTATCAGAAAGTGTGATCTTAATATCACATAAACGGAATACTTTATCGATATCTCTAATTCTTTACATTTTAACAAAATCAAAACAATAATTAATGATATGTATGATTACAAATAAAGAAAATAATTTAAATTTCAATATCCCTCAGACAATATACTAATAATAAGAGTCATTGGATAACTGTAGTCATATATTAGGCAGTAATTAATATTTACTGAACGAATGAAATTTAAATTAACATTACGTTTGATATAGTACTTTTCATTCTGAATCTGAAAGAACAGATAGTAATTAGAAATAATAGTAAGACTTCCCACGGAAATTCGACACTGACATATTTTATCTTATTTCCATCTGCTAAATTAAAGTTATGAATGCAATGTAGAAAGTAATAGTATATATAAATATAACTTCATTTGTATAACAAAACTTTATAAAAGACTTAGCCTCAATAATAACGTATCTACAAACAGCTACCACTAAACATCATTATCTGATATCAAGTTGATATATTACAAGTTTCTGACGTATGATAGCCGACATAGGCAAAGTAGTCGGAAGCTACAAAGGTTCTTAACAAGACAGATTAGTAGAAAGGCCTTGTCAAATTGGTCGTTTAACAATACGCAGTGTAAGAACACAAAATAGACAGAAATTTCCTACACCGCGCGCGCATTACACACGTACACACAGTTTACCAACACTATATATCAGGTTACACGAGTGAGATTTTTTGTGGAAATTTTATCATATTTTAGTTAGTTTCGTTTATATTATGGTCTTCAATAAATAAATCAAGACGTGTGTCACTATCACGACAGTTTATTTGTGTATAAGCCAAAGTTAACCGTTATAGGAGGAATGCGTAGCGTGGGTATAAAAAGAAAAGTGCAAACATAGGATTGACTTCTGTGCCTATTTTGTGATATAAACATAAAAGTATAGTATAGAGATCTCACCATGTAAAACATGAGGAGGATGGCAACAACCGCGCCGCGCCTCAGCCGCATCTTAGACCTGCAAACAAAAAACAAACGCTCATAAATTCATCCGTCGAAAGTTCTGTTTGACTTTGACAAGGGAAAGTTCCAACATATCGTATTCGTCGTCAATATCACTTAAACAAATTACCTTTTTAATATTCTGTGTACTTGGCGTAATTTTATTAAGGCTAAACTTATTCATGAAACGAGATCTTGAGTCAGTACAAATATTTACGTTTAACTGGTCCAACGTCAAATTTCTAATTCACAATAGATTTACCTCGAATTCATCACGTTTAACTTTGTGAGTGTGTGTGAAATTTCATGAACAAGAAAATGTGTGATTTTAATTTCTATAAAATAAAATTGATATAAAGTTAATGGCTCTTCATCTTCAAGATGATATCTCGAAAAAGCATTCAGCGTTAGAGTATTATTAACATTTGAACAACTTATTCAATGCGCAAGTGTTCCATCTTTGATATTATAAATTGTTGTAATTCCTCCTAAGAATGCCCCATTGTTATTCAAATCAAAAGTGTAAGGCATTGGAAACGTCACAGTTTCCCGCCCTAGTGCAAGTTCTCGCGGCTCGTCCCCACGAAACAAATAAATAAATTACGCCTATTGTAGTGTGCCTTACTAACTCGGTTCTGAGATAATAACGGTTAATTGTGAATGCGAATTCATTTCAACACACGATTTTACTTTTTACCGCGCTTTGTTTCCTATTGTTGTGGCGGAGGCCATTTATCATCGATGATGCTCTACTGTAATAATTAATTCGGTTCAAACGAAAGGATTTTATTACGTTGATTATTGTGTGGCTTTGACAAAATGAAAGAAAGAAAGAAAGAAAGAAAGAAAGAAAATTTGTTTATTTTTAAAAAACATCACCACAACAACACAGACACTACAAAAATACAGGTAAAAAAAAATAACATTAATAGTACGAAAGTGGCGTTGTCTTCAAAAAAAAGGATAACCACTCAGCCAAATATGAGGTTTAAAACCTCAAGACTGATTTTCAGTGGCTCCTGTTTTGAAGGTCTGCTGTTCGAAACCGACATTACACATTTGAAAAAAAAGCAATTAAAAAAAATAAAAGAGTAAAAAAAAAAAAGGTTAATAATAAATAATCATTCGTTACTTGATAATATCATGTGTACAGTCTCAAATCTCCTTCCATGAATATATAATATGGAAAAAAAAAATATTAAATAAAAATAATAGATATAATAATATGCACAATAATAGAAATAAAATGAATAGAACAATATATTTTATATAGTAAAATAGATATAATAATAATATGCACAATAGTAGAATAAAAATAAATAAATACTTTTTATAGAACAATATATTTTATGTAATGGCATGTGTAATGACTGTTGCAGAAATTACGAAAGAATCAATTTGTAGCTTAACCTTTTCTTTCATGAATTTTCTTTTTTTATAAATATTTTCAATCTATTTTCTTCATAAAATTTATTGTTTATTTTTATTTGTGTAAATATTATCATAAATAATAATTTATTTTATTTTCTAAACCGTATTTTTTATACATATTGTATGTAAAAAAGAACAGCACGTTCTGAAATATAGTCCTTTTATCTTGCAAGAATTCTGCTTCATAACTCAAATAAACGCAACATCTTGAATAATCTTTTCCTTTTAATAAGGGATAGAAATTGTGAAATTTCGGGTCAAAGGCGAGCCTCGTTTGAGGCATTCTAATCCCATGAACGTGCGGAGAAATGAAGACATTTAATTTTACCTTATACTATATTTATATAGATACGTCTCGTATTCAGTATTATAAGATTAAATTACGTTTTTGATAACGACCTTTCATGTAAAGCCGTCGTCATTCAATCATTATTAAAAAGATAAATTTAAAAATCGAACGTCACTCTTATCACATTGAAATGAAAGGGCGGTTCGAGCTTGCTCATTTTCGCTTTTCCGAATCGTTCTCAATTAAGAACTCATTTTACATGTGTCAGATGCGATTGCAAAAACAAAACGGCCGGTGCTGCCAGATTTAATTGGCAGGAGTCGAAAAGTGGAAAGTAAAGACGGTGGTGCTCGGTACGGTTTTAATCACCAAATATTTTGGGCGCTGGGCGGTCTGTGTGAAGTGGGTCGACGGGAGAAAGTGCCGGAACTCTTTGTAGATGTCCACAGAGTTTTTGCTGTTTAACGCATGTTCCGCGGTTGTATAATTGCAGGGTGCGGGCTGGCTGATGGATTTGCTCACACTGCGCTTGTGCAGATCGAATATTTCACATTTTTGAAGCATGTCTCACAGATACACGTGCTAGGTTTTGATTGGATTGATTTTATTGATTTTTGGGATTTGATTTTTAGTTTGGAAAAGACAAGACCATTTTTTAGATTTATCATCAATCGTTTTAAATTAATTGTAATATTTAAAAGGGGGTTTATAAATTAGTGCAAAGATAGTGCACTTTAAAACATATTGTTTTGAATGTCCATTATATCACCTTACGAACCATTACATTCGTGTCTTCAAATTCAGTAACCGCTCTACCAGATATCTTTGTCTACAACCATTAGTCAAACAGCGCTATTACTGGTGAGTACGTAACGATTATGTGGCCTGGTATAACAAACAAGCTATAATACATTATACATACTAATGATAGCACGGCACGACTCACGATTCAATTATGAATATATTATTGGAACAATTACTTATTGTTATATAATGTTACGATTCATTGAATTACTTTTGTAACTTATTTACAGAATAAGAAACGAAATTTAAAGAATACCTAGGTCATAAATCAATTAATAATCTAGATTTATATGATAAGTGAAAAGATTTGTTGGTGTGATATCAAACAACTGAAAACATTTAATTGTATTTTTTACCATTACATAATATAATCCAAAACATTTTAATAATTTTTGTTGAAGTTAATTAACCTATATTACATTGTCGAGTTCCGGAATGATGCATCTAGTATCCTTATATCATCAAAAAATAGTAGTAGTCAAAGTAGAAGTAGCACAAAGTAGGAGTTTTCATCCATCGAAAGTTGTACAAGAATAATATAGAGCTGTTTAAACCATATTTTGTTTGCATAACTTTTTAGTCTGAACGTACACTAAAAAGGCGGGATACCTCTCACTTTCACTCGTTCTTGACCCAGAAGTGGGCTTCATTGAAAATTTTGTTATCATTACGATTTAATTAATGCGAGGTTTAAAGTCTTGTGAGTAAAACGCATGGGAAGATTATTCAAATTTGTGGGTCGATGCTTAGTAAGCAACTAAGATTTTATTAAATTAATGGTATATGCGCATATGAATTAACTAAATGAAGTTGTCTTTCTTTTATTACTGCTGCATGCAAAGTTATTCATATGCGTCTCGCATATATACAATTATCATAGTGTAATTATATGATTACTACTGTTTCAGTCTATTTATGTGCAGTGCACTAGCATTTTCGTTGTGTAAGAATAAAATTTTACTTCCAAAACATTTAAGTTTGCTCTGATAACTGTTTAACCAATTAATTTGAACAATCATTAATTTTTAATAAGCATCGAATAAATACATTAACTGTATTCTAGAAATCAAAATTAAAATCGATACAATTACATAAAGAGGAGTAGGTATAGAAATAATATGCACGAATGTTTTAGGCATGAACTCTTTGCTAAATTATTTATTTATTTGTTCCGTGCGTCTTCGCTCCCGTAGCATAAAGTTATAAAGCCTTTGTTAATCAGGAGTAATCTAGGATTACAATGGTAAAATAATTTTTCAAATCTGTCTATTAGTTTAGGAGCCTATTCAATTCAAACTTAAAAACAAAAATAAAATCTTTCCATTATAATATTAGCATAGAAGTATAGATAGCATGTTATATCCATCAACAATAATTTCGGCCAAATTCACGCACGATCTAAACACTAGACAGCTCGCAGACGGCTAGGCTATCTACGCCGCATCTCGGGTCGACGGCCGCCGACAGCGAGAGTACAAACGTACTACCTACACACCACGGTATCAAGATTAGCTTCTAAGTTGCTGTAATTTAACTTCTTTGCAGCTTCAGTAGTGTAATTAATGGGGGCAATACTCGTATGTGTGTTGGTAGTAAAGCTTTACTAATTAATAAATTTTCGAATTTGATATTTTTATGGAACCTTAGTTTTTACGTCAATTAATTATTTCTATGTTTGTATTGGAAATCACTTTATCTGTAGGCAATCGACGGCAGTGGTATTCATAAAATTTTAGATAATTTTTAAGATAACAGTAAACAAGTCTATTTCTTTAAAATATCACCATTTTATGTAAGGTCAAACATTCGGCTACTATAGAATATTTTTCCCATAAATATTTATATTTTGCGATTAATGTCTCATTCCAGTCGTGACCATGTTGAGATTTCTCCAAAACCATTAGAGATTGTCTCCTAACCTTCGACAAACATTGAACTTTGGCAACTAATGAGCCCAATCGCAAGAGCAAACAAAACACTCCTAAACGAAAGCGTTTCTTATTTACACTTTCACCATCAACGAGAGGATCCGGAGGATAAGGCGTGTGAGAGAGAAAGAAGAAATTTAATATGCAAACAAAAGAGACGGGCGAATGTCACGTTCTTAAACTTGACAGATAAATCCGAGCCGTGACGTCGATGGTCGATAACCTTTCAGATTTGACGTTTAATTGCTTTATCTTACACTCATTAATGCAAGTTTATTTTTACGTTTATTTAATACATTTGTTTATAAGCAGACCATGAAAACTTAACTAAGAAGAGTGATAGTGATAAGTAATATTTTTAATACAATACTAAAAAAATACTTCCTCATTATAAACAGTCTTATAAAACGTTACTTTTCAAGAAAGGATTAGGAAAATACATCGACAAATTTTTGACTAAAGACTATGAATGTCTGGTACCAATTTTTGAATAATTTCCAAAAGTATTTCACCTAGAGTTAAATAGGCCACATTAACAGTTTATCTCGAAAGTAACCACATCATTATGGCACATGCTCCTGAATGAAGGAGTTCTGAATGAGGAACCTCGAGGCATTTAGTATTTACCACATTCAATGTGAAATGATGACCTCGTAATGAGATGCAACCTAAATTGACGATAAAGGTAAAATTTTACGGAATTTCGTAATATCTGGTTGTGTTTAAATTGAAACGTCCGTTAGTGTTTTTTACTTGTAAAAAGAAGAGATAAACTAGATTATGGAAATTAGAAAGTAAATGGGATAAATACTGGATATTTTCTTAATCATACAATTAGCGAAAAATCATTAAAAAGTAATTTGAAGTTCAAGAGAAAATTCGCTTTCAGTCAAACCTATTCGATGGTATCTTCCTTTAGACGATATTAACATTTATTTTCAAAACACCCTCTTTAATTTCGTGCACACATTGGATTGATCCTGATTCCCATATCGTGTCAGTCCCAAGAAGTAACAGTACTAATTGCCGCAGACAATGCTCGTTGGGAAGCAGAGTCGTAAACCCACTTAGCAGACCCATTGGCACACTTGCGGCATCTCCGGCGATTAGAAACCACGTGGTATATCGACGTGTGGAACTAATACAACCTTCGCTGCTTACCGTTGGGGGAGAAAAGAACTAAATACAAATTTTCTTTTGACGAATGACAACACGCAAAATTTGTCCAATAATCGACTATCGTTTATAACTTTGTCACTTTTGATCTAACGAATTAAAATTTTCTTTTAGGCTGTCAAAAATGTGTAAATGACGCGTTTTATATTCATTCATAGAGATGCGCATATACGTCATTAAACTTTACCATTCTGGATTGATTTTCGAGAAGTTCCGTGGAATATCTTCCACATGGATGATCAGAATTGAACCCAATTTCTATGGAACCACACTGATACTCTACTCTTTCCAATGCAAAAATAATTTTCCATAAATGCCGGAGATATGCGGTAACACACATAAAAAACAATAACAAATTGAGAACCTCCTCCTTTTTTTGAAAGTCGGTTAACAACATTGGTATTTGGTACCTATCTACCGTTCGGCGTGTAAACATTACGAGTAACGAATATTTCAAGCTACTTCAGTTAATTGGCAAACTATAAAACGTAAAATCGTGATTTACACAATTTTTACTTTTATTTTGAGTTTCATCTTCATTATTTCAAATTCAGTGCTGTTTCACAAGTACAATAATAAAATAAAATCATATTTCTTCTGAAAACTTAAAATCCTGTCCCTTTATCAGCAGTTTCATACTATCAATCTTAGTACCTTAATTTAGTCACCAATAACCTTTTATCTTTCGGTACTATTAATTAACTTACGTTACTCAAGTATTTCTTTTCGATTAAAGATAAGAGTCTGACTTTAATGTTTAGCGGTTTAAACTTTCGGTACATAAGGAAAATCTGGTCGTGACAAGTCATTAGAACGAGTCTCATAATATATACGCGAAGTTGACACGAGAGTAGTCAAAAACGAAAGTAGAATCGATCTAGAATCGGTGTCCAAAACATCGGGTTTGCTTCGTGGTCAGTCGGTCGGACTTTCTCCGGTAATTAGCGGCTATCGATGTTTTACGGTGTTAATGTCCGTGTACACGTGTGTGAATGGTTCCGATTGTCCTTAGGTGATAAGAGTATAGGCATATTACTCTACCCAATCTTAAGGGAGTCTCTTGTAATGTGTAATGTATATCTATACATTGTATCTAACAATCTGCAATGTATTTTCATTCATTACATTGTATAAACACTTTTAAAGAAAAGGGACGATTGTGACGTCAAAGTTAATAAAGAATTGTTTTAAATACAATTGCATGTGAATAGTAGGTAGGTTCGAACACATATCTTCTCACGAAGGCGTCTCAAAAAAGAAAATACAATATAAATATAGAATTTGCATTTAGATATTATTCATTGGTAGTCTTATAGTTAACTTAAAAGACATTCTAATTAAATATTATGATAAAACGTTGATCATGCGATATTTTTAAGGCATCATACCTTTTGAAAAAGACACTAAAGCTTCAAAGTGAAACACCATAATTAAATAAGACAAGAGCAATTACATATTTAAATTGTATTTCTTAAAAGCTAAAGTAACTATTTATTTCTAATAAGCATTGCAAGCATTGAAAGTCTCTTATTGTTTACAAATAACACAGCTCATATATTTCCCACTTACTACGAGCATCCTTCAACGTAAGTAAAGGCTGACTGTAAACAAAGTTTCCACTCATTGATCAAACATAGACCAGTACACAGCAATAGTTAGTATTCATACATGTCAGTACACCGCCTTATCGAACAGCAATCACGACAGACATGACTAACAATGCTGATAGAAAATATTATCATGCTTCGTTGTAATTCCCAATAATTAATTAAAATTATCACAAAAACACGCTATACTAATTATCTCGTGTGAACAAAACTGTTACCACGGGTTCTCATTAAAATTTCACGCAAAACACGACAATTGGGAGAAAATTTCAGTTCTGTGTGAACATATGTCCATAGTTATGGCTTCGAGTAAACAAAAGGCCGTTTGTATATGTCAATTAGAAGCTTCGAAGATTCTTTGCATTCAACTCACTTTCTCTTTTATCTATTCAATTATGAATCGATTAATCGAAAATAAAACTTAATCCGTTATACAAAGGTCAATTTAAATTAAAATCGTATTATTTTTTGATTATTCCGTTTGGAGTATCCTTTGAAGGTGTTTAAAGACGTTTGTTTAATTAAGGCACTATTCAAATGTCAAACTGGATACGATTGTGAGTAAAATAAAGTTAACGGAGAGCACAATGCATTAAATTAACATTATCTCTTTCAAGTGTATTTGGATATGTAAAAGCATTTATTTTTCAATCATTATAAAATTCATTAAAACACATTCACTATCGCGATCAATATTTTTTCATACTTTTATCTAAAAAAATAACTGGTTTGATTATTTATTGTACAAATACACACACTATCGAAGGTGTAATAAAAACTAGAAAAACAGTCACCCCCACTCATATGAAATGTCCCTTGCCGTGAATTGAAAGAAAGCAGTGAGCGAGCTTCCAATAAGAAAGGAAATGCAACTACGCAATACGATTCAATACAAAGAGATTTTGCAACTTTGTGATAAATTTGACTTAATGATATTATACCATTATAATATAGCAACTATGTATCGAAATATAAAATAATCTACCATAAAATATTTTTTTTCATAATAAAATTTCAGGTAATTTAAATCCTATACGTAATTGTGAAATGAGTTATCTGATGAAATCTGTTAAATGCAAAGTTAATAATAATTTCCTCAGAAATTCTTACTTTTTTTAACATTCTTATTTTATTAGCATCTTAATAAAGCAGGTGTAGCTAATGTAAATATAGGCTTGCGATGAAACTGTGTAGTTAATTAATCAGACCTTTCAAAATATTATAACAAATTGTAACTACGTAACGAAGCGGTGAACGGAAAACATTTAGTTTACACGAAAATACTATTATTGAATAAGGTTATTAAAGACATCTTTAAATGTATTAGGTACATTCTTTAGATCTTTGACAGTCCCTTCAACTATTAGTGATTTTCTTGTAGAGATTTAAAATGTAAACAAAAGCTATAATTAAAAGTCATACAAGTACCGCGTCATGTCCACTCTTTTCCAGAACTTTCTTTCCTTCGTTACACTTCGTATGTACTGTTACACATGTGAAACATAATAAATGTTCACTCAACTAAAATAAATCGCTAGCCTTAATGAATTATTTCAGGTAAAGAAGGTCAGAAGAGAGAAAATAATTATAATAATCTCGCAGCGCCATATACGGTGCATGTTAATAAGTTTATAATAAGCTTGTGTGGATATAAATAAATACTTTAGCATCGTATTTAAAATATTTCACTTATTGACCAAACATCTTTGAATTAAATATTTCTACAAAATCTAGTTTTAATGCAAGCTTTGTTGATTATAACAATTTTTAGTCACACGAAATATTTGAATTTAAAATTAGAGATTAACATTTTTACAAATTACAGATGTTTAAGAGCTTCACTCAATACTACTGATCTTCAATGAAATGAGTATATAAGATATCCTTGTATGGACGTTCAGGTTACATACATTAGAGTCGATTGATACGTCTGAGAGGTCACACGGATCTAATTAAATCGCATCAGCCTATCCGGCTACCTTTTGTGTCACGCGCTAAGCCTTGATTTACTTCAGTATAAGTAGGCTTAAGCATGTGGATCTGTTAAAGGCGTCAGAATTCTTGTAATTCCATCAAATTAAATAAGTGATGTTTAAATTTTATTAATTGCATCAAATTTCTTGCGAACCATAAGGTTTTAGCAATTATAGGAATTTATATTATTGAGAAGCTAAATGTTACAGATTCTCTACAATTTATTGGTTGGCGAGTTAAACGTTCTGTAGGATACTTAGGGGACGAGATTAAAGTTGCATGGTACTTCTTGAAATTAGGATAACAGATACCTACAAATCGTTTTGTTTATAGAAACCGGGCATTAAAGATTACTATTCGTACTATCCATACTCTCTTACTGTCCTTACTAAATTTTATAAATTAGAAAGCAACTCCGTCTATATTTTTGTCTCTTCTTCTTGTCTGAACCATAGAACCGATTTGGATGAAATTTTGTACAGTAATTGTTTAAAAACTGAAAAAGGACACAAGATACCTTTGAATCCGAAAATTTCACGGAAACGGGGCTGAAACCGCGGGACACAGCTAATTAGAAATAGATTTAAAAATCTCAAAAAAATCACCCAACTAACCTCAACCGGAGAAAGTGCGGCAAAAAGCGGGAGGCTCCCAGTATCGGACGCGCGCCGGAGATGAATTTCTCCCATTAACGTAACGATTAAACGATTAAGCGAATGCCTGCGTGTGCTCGAACACGTTTCCTGTGTATCGCCTGTGTGCAGATCTGACTTTTTGCCGCGCTTTTTGTTCGCTCTATCGCTTTCGTGGACATATTTTACGTGCCGATCGAGATATTTACGAGTGATTGATACTTTGTAACCATTGTCGTTCTTTAAAGGGCTTAGACCTGAAGCTTCAACAGATATTCGTTTGAAAAGTGTAGCTTGTAGGTAATGTGAAAGATATTATACGTACGAACGGAGATACTTATGCTTGATTGATACTTTATAACCATTGTCGTTCTTTAAAGGGCTTAAACTTGAAGCTGCAACAGATATTGGTTTTACAAGTGCAGCCTGTAATGTAAAATATATTAAACCTACGGACGCAGATACTTATGACTAGTTGATACTTTGTACACATTGTCGTACTTCAAAGTATTATAGAAATATTATAAGGATTTCTGCTTGAAGCTGCAACAGATATTGTTTGGAAAAGTGCAACCTGTAGGTAATGTGATAGATATTAAACGTACGAACGGAGATACCTATGCTTGGTTGATACTCTGTAACCATTGTCGTTCTTAAAGGCCTTAAACCTGAAGCTGCAACAGATATTGTTTTGAAAAGCCTGTAGGTAATGTGAAAGATACTATACGTACGGACGGAGATACTTACGATTGATTGATACTTTGTAACCATTGTCGTACTTTTAATGAATCTAAAGATATTATAAGGGTTTATACTTGAAGCTGCAACAGATATTGATTTGAAAAGTGAAGCGAGGAATATGAAAGATATAAACGTATGGGCCAAGCATTAAGAGTGTTATAATCACCGTACAAGCCAGGCGGTCTACGTGATGGTTATGACTTAATATGAAGTCTGATATGAATTATGAATACATTAAATGAATGTAATCATGATGTTTTATTTGTAATTGTAAACATGAATGCTTTATTAATTACTGTTCGTATCTGATCTATTAACAGGCACTGAATTAACTGCTTTATGTGTTTCAGAAAATTTTGTGGTTGAAAGGTGACTGACTTCTGTCGACGTTTGGAATGTCATACATTTGCAACCCTTCAGTTTTAACTGAACGGAACCAAATCTGTATCGTGTGCTGTAATTTGATCTGAAAACGAAGTAGAGCCGTGCGGAATATTCAAAGGTCATTACTCGTCTGAGGCATTAAAACAAACTGTCTTATACCTTTCAAATTATAAATAATATGAGAAAATATTATTGTATTCTTATAACTGTTAAGTTTTGCCAATTAATTATAATGAATTGATTTTATGAATATTTGACCCAGTGCCATACAAGCAGGTCACACACTTAATTGAAATGTAAAGAAGTGACAAAACCGTTAAAATTGCAAAACGAATCGATAGTTATTCTATAATCGATTAAAATATTCGCTTCAAACATAACAGGCGAATGGTAATGGAGTTAACACACTAATAAATCGGATTGTCCGGGTAATTGAGCGTGAATCTCTCAATTTATTTGATTTTTGGCCGAAATTGTAAGACAATACCTCACATTTCACATGCGCATGCGCAGTAGCTCGGTATTGCTTGGTTCTTTTTATTTCCTTATCGATTATTATTCCAATTTTATGATACATTTTTCCATATATCCATCAATTAATAAACAGGTCAATTGATATTTGATACTTCTTACAAATAAATAATTACCATGTAAACTATGGGTTTATAACAGTTACTCTTTGTATGTAAGGTTGATCAGTAATTGGAAGTAATAAAAAAATATTGAATAAGTCACAATAAGGACCTTTCGAAACATTGTTTTCATTAGTTTAAACATCAATTTACTTTCATTGATGACCGTACAAAGCTCTGAACCCAGTTAAAGGTAAGCGTTTATATATATGATATATTACATGATTTATTTTATTTTTAAATTATTACTTAAATTATTATTATTGCAATATATTTAATTAAATTGAAAATAGTTCCTAAGTTTTTATATAAAATAATAGTTGAAACGGTATTCAGAAAAACAACACTTACTTTTAAGCGTATAAGTAATAATTATTTAAATAGCCATACTTAATTCAGAGCCGCAAGGTGCAACAGTATTTGTACTGTTATCCATTTTCCTCCAAGCTTCCTATGTTACGGCATACCAGTTACATTTTCATGCGACACAATTAGCATAAACTTCATCTTGAAAACATTTAACTTATATGGTAAAGTATTATTAAAAAACTCTGATAATCTCTCTAGCAATAGAACAAACCATACAATGATATGAATGTTAACTTTTATATGAACCTTGATAATCGCTTCATAGTTGTAAAAAGATATAAACAGTCAATTTGGCGCGAAATTTTATAGTAAGAGATAAGTAAATAGATAAAGTCGACAAATCACTGCTGTATTGCCATTGTTTATTAGTTAATAATACATAAAGACGAATTAACCACTAATTCCATCGCATTCAAATCCATAAAATAAAATCCAAGGAACATACCGTTTGAATCTTCCGAACGCAACCGACACAAACACAAGGTCACAGTTCTCACAGATTACAAATGTCCCACAGATAAATAATTGGTGAGCACGTGCGCGGGAGTTACAAGGTACTACGTTCTGTTATGCGCGAGGTGCGCGCGCGGCGGCCTGGCTACGACAAGTGGTGGTATCGCAGGTGTCAGACTCCCTCTAACAAGGTCGCTCCCCTCTCATACACCCATTTCACCCGGAGAAAGTCTGCCTACATACATACCAAATTTACGAACTGATTGAGTCGGAATTAAAGGCGGTGATGAATGAAGTGAGAGGTCAACGTTGAAGGTTACCCGATTGGTTCGGCTCGAACCGTTCCCGAGCTTATCGGATGATGTATGAGATTAATATCACACCATGCTATACTAATTGTTTGGGAAATAATAAGAGAGCTTTTTGATTCACTCAATTATACTAATTTGTTGGAAATTTGTGTTGAGATACCGTTTATCACCTTTCTATCAAATGGATTTCAAATTTCCTTTGAATGCGTACTTAATGTATTTTTTTTTAATATTAACAACTGAAACGTCCTCAGAAACTGAAACTCTATGAAAACCTCAAACTGGAAGGCTGATAATCTATTCGTTCCTTATGAAAAATCCATCAATGTAACGAATGCATAACATATCCGCCGAGTTACCCTCGAGGCGAAGCGAGAAATTCCAATAAAATTGCTCTGAGACTTATTTATTTGGCTGTCCATTTCCTTTAAGGAAAAGCTTCGTGGGCCTGAATTCGGGGCTTATTTGTGAACATGCGTCCTTTTTAACTTTACGACGATTTCAATTCGGCTGTATGTTATTTTTTAATTTCAAAAAAACGCATTACCTTAGCAATTTTATACAAATAGTGAGAATGTGTACTTTGAGTGCGAAATACAGTTAACAAATTACCATGACAACAATGGCTTCACATGTTGGAAGATGCCAGGAAACATGTCTTTGGTCTTTGTTGACATTTCACCATTATACTACATCAATATATGCGAGTATAACTCCATACTGAATAAATGTATTGGACTATTTTACTCTAAACTTATATCTCGGTTTCAAGCTCTCAATGTGACACTGCTTCGTATGTTATACGCTGAATTATTATCAAAAAAGATGGAGTGATGTCCCAAAAATAGATAGAAAAATTCATACACAATCCTCACATTATACAAGGGAAATTGTAAGTATAAAATCAACTTGTTATTCTAGAGACCCATACAAAAGTATATCGTCTACAAATTCGTGTTTAATCTAGTGATCAACACTTTAATTTGTGTATAAAATTGTTAACTACAATATAAATCAATTTATATCTTATAAATTTTTCATTTTCATAATTAAAGCAAGCCATTATTATCAAACAATCATACCCTTCATCGCCATGAAGCTTACAAAGTGGGACCTAATTAAAATTCATTGAAATGTCAGAACCAGGTAAATTTTATAGTCGTTTTGTGGTTTTACTGACCTATAATATACATGAATGAAGATGAAATTTTATTCTCTTGTTCAAACCTGTTAACAAGTTGAAAATACTTATAAACCGCTATATTTGATTCTGATAAGAAACAAAGTAAGTTTATAGTACAAAAAGAACATGTTGTACACAATGTTTTACTAGTTCTTCTTGTTTACAATGGAATCTTTTCAAAATATGTATATAATGACTACTGGTTTTTTGAACCAAACCATTGAATACAATCTAAACATTGACCAAATATTTCATAATTATGGTGAACAAGCCGCGCCCCGTGGTTTCACCTGCTTAACTTCTGATCAAACTCGGGATGAACTAGCTTATTTGTTATTTTGAACTCTATATATATAAACCAAGGATCATCATAATCGGTTGAGTAGTTTTTGCGTGATAGGGAAACAAACATACATACACTCACAACCTTTCGCATCTATACATATAATAAAAGAGTAACCGAACCATTTCTGTACATTGAATATTTTTCAAAAAGAGTAATTGGTATGCAATATGTATGTTCTATAGATACCAAAACCATGGTTAA
>LQNK01000367.1:693288-707045 GCA_001586405.1 Phoebis sennae | reverse complement strand
TTGTACACAATGTTTTACTAGTTCTTCTTGTTTACAATGGAATCTTTTCAAAATACATAATGTCGTCTTGTTTTTTGAAGCAAACGATTGAGTACAATCTAAACATTGACCAAATATTTCACAATTATGGTGAACAAGCCGCGCCCCGCGGTTTCATCTGCGTAACTTCTGATCAAACCCGGGATAAAGAGTTGAGTAGATTTTGCGTGATAGAGAAACAAACATACATACACCCACAACCTTTCGCATTTATAATATTAGGAGGACTAGAAGGATTGGTTGGCTTATTGGTATTCTTTAATTAACTTATATTTTCTCATTTTCTTTTATTTTTATTTCATTCATATTTGAAAAGAGTTATTTCGGTCATGGTGGCTAATCTCTGCAGGCATTAGCCAACTGCGCGTGAGATTTTATAGTGCACAAGTTTTGTGCACTAGCATAGGTGCACGTACTCTCTATTCCTTTACTAACAAATCTTCTCTGTATTCATATTACCGTGTTATTATCATGTCCATAAAATAAGCATTAGTTCGGCTATTTTTATAATATACTTCAAAACATTAAAATGTTAAACGAGATACCTTAACCACGATTCTCATTACAAGGCCCTTTGGCAAGGCCCTTTGACAAGTAGTCATTTTCTTTTTTATTCATGTTGACTTTTATGAGATCTCTATAATCGTAATTTTACTGAAAACCAATTGTTATATTTTTCACTGCCGAACGATATTCCTTACATTTCGATATAAAATTACTTATGTTTGAAAAGGAGTGAGGACTGTGACTTCCAACATCAACTCAACGACATGACGTAATGTTTTGCGGATGCAAATAACTGATTTAATTAAGAAAACTTAAACTCTCCCTAGTCTTTGTCATTCGTCGTAGAAGACGGTTAAAACTTTTCAATCATTTTAATTACTTGTTACGTTGATTCGAATTAAATTTTACGATACTAGGATCTAATCGAAATTAATTAAATAAATTCACTCGAGCAATTTGCATGTGTTGGTCTTATGAATTATTCAAATTCGCAATCGTAAGTGTACAAAATGCTTTTTCTAATTTCTAACAAAATCTATGGTAGAAAGTTTATAGAATATTTACATAATAATAAATATGCATCTTCACGTATCAGTGAGCGATGTAGTTCGTTTGATTCCAAATGTTAACGCTTAGTATCAGACTCGGGGCACTTTGGTAATCATCAACTATGTTCTTATTTTTTATTCAAGACACTTTTCAATAAATCTTGAAAATCGTAACATGTGAAATTATTTAAGGAAAAGAATAAATTTTTTGCGTATTTGACAAAACAAGTTTTTCATATTTTTTTCAACTCTTTAAAGTGAGTTTCAACATCTATTTAATAATAAGTTTTATCATCCACAATAAGATTTATTGTTGCTTGAGGACATTATTAATGTTTTTAAGTAGACCGCATAGAGCTATTGACATATTGACATGATTTTCTAAAATGAATAAAATGTGACTGCACTGCAAATAATCCACAAACGTGAGGTGCGATTTAGTATCGGAAAGTTCAGATTCTGTTTGGATAATGCATTTACATTTCCTTCGCGAGAAGTTGTTACCTATATGTGACATCTTTTTCAGTAGACTGAGCATCCAGTATAAACAGTTTTCATAAAATACAGAGTTAATGATTTACTCAGGATTATACATGTTTCAAATTCTTAATCATAATGTATATTAAAAATTTGTTAGTAAGCGCATAACTCAACAACAACTAGACCACTTGGGCCAATTATTTTTTTAAATGTTCGTTTAAGTTCCAAAATGATTTTTCGGCAATAGAAAATTTCGAATAATTGCCGGGTTCACGCGAGCGAAGCCACGGGTGGAAAGGTAGGGAAATAGGCTGATAACACTGAAACAATTGTGTAATTTATAGTTTTAGTATTGTACTGTATATTTGTGTGTATATTTAACAACGTATTAACATAATTTATAGGCAAAAGCCAAATACATTTCACATTAACACCTTTGTGTTATCTTTATAGTATACTTTTCTAAAATATTGCTACGATTTAAATTGAGTATAACATCGATTAATATTATGACCTCCATTATTAAATAAATCCGAATTAAATGTAACGCTTCAAATTTCTTTATCAAATATATGTTTTAGACAGTGAATGTGTCCGGTGAAACCGAATAGAATATTCTAATTAACCGACAACTAGTTAGTAATTTAACATTTTAATGAAATGAAAAACAAAAATTCCCTTTTAACAACCAGTTATGACGGCGAAGAAAGTGGTCTTTTCGGTTAATCGATTATCATGATGACGAAAATGTTCAAAAGAAACAATGGTAATAGAATTCCACATTTCAACTTGTTTTATAGTAGGCACTATTCTTATTCAACAATCAATTATATTGCTTCATAATATAAACCAAATCAGTAAACATCTTTATGCGGAATTTTGAGACATCCTAACATACAAAACTTTTCGTACACAAACCGCACAGACTTGATAAAAAATAAAATATATAATAATTTATACAAAATAAATATACTCAAAAATATTTAAAGAGCTATACAGTAGCACAACAGGCCAGTAAGGTAATTAGTCAGCAAGTGCTGCAGTCTTAAACTTCCTTTTTAGATTAAAATTATAGAAGCTTGAAAAAGCTGGTGATTTTCTTTTTTAGAGTTCTTCTTTATTATGAAGAGAAATTTGAAGCCCATAGTCACTCATCAAGTAGTTTGTAATAAGATACGCGTATATCGGTGGCTCATTCACTATCTCGGTGTTTCACTACCACATACGAGTATGAGTGCTACAAACCATGCAACATATGTAGATGCCGATCATTTACGTAATTATTATTGACGGTACGCTTGTACCCTTAAAACTAAAACTTAATTGTACAACTGAAAGAGAACAAAATAATACTTTAAAAATAATGAATTACAATAAATTATCCTTAAGAGGACAGAAAGAAAATAATAAATTAATCTCAGTAGGTGTAAAGATAAACAAATAAAATTTAAAATCACTTATTTGAAAGCACATTATGTTAACAATTCTAGCAGGTTTATTCCTTGTAGCATGTGTGGGGAATAAGCAATTTCATCACAAATTAGGTCACGTCTGTTAATACATTTTTTCAGAAAATCCGTGTAAAAATGGCCGCCTATTTATTTTATTTCCCTTCGTACAGCAACTGAAGAAATACTATTCTCCTATATTTGATATTATTTATTCCTCATCACAGAATATTAGTATAATGTTATTTGAACGTGATGATTCTATGTGACAATTTTTATTAAATTTCTACTACAATACCTATGTGTCAAGTGATGGGTGCATTTTTCTCACTTTTATTTTATAACTAGCTGTGCTCACGGTTTCACCCGCATATATCTGTTTTCTCCGTTCACGTGGGATTTGATCAAAATCATTCCTTAGCGAATGTCTCTGTCATAATATGTATCTGTATGTCAAATTTCAGCCCGATCCCTCGAGGGCCTTAGGCTGTGCTGTACTTTTATATATTATATAAACTAACTGATTCGTGCGACTTCGCTCCCGTAGCATAATATTATACATATAGCCTATAAAATATCGCATATGTTACTCGTGGATAATGTAGCTTTCAAATGGTGAAAGAATTTTTAAAATCGGTCCAGTAGTTATTGAGCGTATTCATTGCAACCAACCAAACAAATAAATAAAGTTTTCCTCTTTATAATATAAGTGTAGATATGGATTTGATATATTATAATTTTGTGCATACGCGCAGTATAACTTAGTGAATGTGCAATCCGCGCGTCGTCGCGTGCGCAGTGTGCTTTGCCTGGATGCGACACATTCGTAAGTTTCTTCGGAATCATGAAAAACAGTAAATATTATTATTATTAAATTACCGACACTAATGCGACTAGCCTCTTGCAAAATAAAACTTTAGAATAACTCTACATGCTAACAAAAACTTAACGTAACGTAAATGTTTGAAACATTACTAAAACATCGAGCTTATGTAAGTGAATATATACATATTTAATAATTTATTACGCAATATCGAACAAATATAAGAAATAAATCGAAAATGAGAAATCCTGCTTGAATAATAAAATGCAATAAAACTTACACTTGCATAATATTGTAAAGATAAATATATTATTCAGCAAATCCGTGTGTCTAACCGTATCATTAATCCGATAGGCAAGTAATAAACAGTGTAATAGCGTGTAATGAGTCGTTCGTGTGCGAGCGTATAACATCTCATTTTACTGCCACTTGCTCTGCGTCTACTTGTAATGCAATAAGCAAAGTTTGTGAGTGCAGACTGAACAATTAGATTTTCTATTCAGTAATTTTCTGGAAACCGAGAAACAGGCTTTAACTTTGGCGTTCACCACACACTGTAGGATGTGCTCAAAGCAAATTCTAACGATACTTTATGTTGGTGACATTTTAAACACTGAAACCATGAAAAGAAGAAAAATCGTGAGAATCAACTAACACGACATAAAAAGTTATTTTATCAACGTTTCGCGGAATGATATTCACTGTTATCAAAGCTATTTAACAAAAGAACACTATAATATATGACATGCTATTATTCCACACTCCAGTGACATCGCTTTGTAAACTCAAAATATATAAGCTTTCTCAGCCAATAATCGTTACATATTTTAGCTACGTGAAATCTATATAATTTGTATGCATGAATAAGCACGTCGCCTCCATAAATCTAATCTTCTAAAGATCCTCTACTATTTACGTTCACTTTTATATTTTGAACATCGTGATATACAACCATTTATTATAATCAGTTTTGAGTTCTCTAATGTTTTTAATTTAAAGAATGGATTTGTCGTAATAAATCTCCACATTAAGCGTCCGTGGCAGAAGAACGTTAGATAAATGGATAAACAATTTGTCAATAACAATTACAATACCATGTATATCTTCAAGATTCATGTCCAGAACGTGAGACCCCTGAATGCATTAGATTGTAAGGGCGTGTAGGCTCAAGAATGGTTTGTTATAGGCGCGTGCAAGAACGTAGAGCCGTCAATGAAACTTCGATACACTACTACTAGGATCCGGTTTGTTGACGATGTCGCCACGACCAACTTTTGTTTCAGTATGAACCGCGTGGCCGATATAAAAACGACGTAAACACGAAGAGAGACTTATACTTTATACAAACAGTTTTATAAATGCAGCTTTACTGCGTAGGAATAAAATATATTTTCTATAATATTCGATGCTTTCATCTCGTAATTCTAAACAGACCCAAGTGGATGTGTGAGTTTTAGAAATGAGACCTTATCAATGTCGTATTGAGTTCAGTTTTCCTTGTATGGATGATAACTCTTCTGCAGAAGAACTTCGAAGAGTGAACGAACTAGTAAAGCTTATTGTGCTAGTTTACGGATGAGCAGTGAGGTTAATGTATCTATTGGTTTTATCGAAATGTCACTTTTATTACTAAGCAATGCTGACAAGCCCGAAATATTGGAAGATTCCACGCTCACATTAAATGTGCTGTCCACAGTCCAATGGGCACTAAATATATTTAAATATCATTGATGCAGTCAAAAGAATCTGAGATTTGATAGAGATATCTTTTATGTTGAATTAATTCTTTTAACAATATAGAGAACATATACTATCATAGTAGGTACTAAAATATAGCTATATTTTTATGGCATAGCAGGGAAAGCAGCAAGTAGGTCATCTGATGTTAAGTAATCACCGCCGCCCATGAACACCTGAAACACCGGGAGTGTCACAGGTGCTGGGCTGCTATATTAATATATTAATGGTATAATCCCTTAATCCCTACATATTAAAACACTCACTTTTCGATGTCTGTCTTATATCATAACTCATATCCAACTGTTTTTATTGCAATAGATATTGTGAGGAATTCATAGCTTTACAGTATATAAGATACGGGTGAACCTGATGCGGGTCGTATAAAACATATTTATAAATGTTCCGAATATTAATGTTCAAAATATTAAAAAATATTGTTGCATGTATTCAAAAATATTTGATATTAATTCAAGTGTTTGAATTATATAAAATAATGTAAGAATATCGTTAAGTTATCGTTGCCCGCCCGCGCAAACTCCACTTGAGATCGCTCGGGACAATTGAGATGATATTTTCAAGAATCACTTGGCGACTACTTTCCAATATGTCAACAAGAGCTTTCGCTATCGGTGACCGAAAATAGCTTTTGTTTGTTTTACTTGTTTCTACAGTTTTCTGATGGATCCATTCAGGGATTACTTATCGGGTTATTCAAAATAATTTATCATATGCCAAAAAATTATTACGTTGATAACACTATAAGTTTTGGTTATATTTTTACATATTAGAGAAATTAATATTTTTAATGGATTATTTGCCATACGATATTTCGGATACCTTATAATAAATAGGCCTCATATGAACCTTATCTAAGGCATTAGTTTGTATGGAAGACATGAACTAGCCTACAACATTATATCGTTATACTATTAAAAATACTAGATGTATTTTAATAACAAGACAAACGCATAAACAAGCGCGACATAATTATAAATCAATTAAGAGTTAATAGTGCCATTGACATTAAAACGGAGACTCAATATTTTAACGTATTCAAAAAAATGGGGGACGGCGTAAAGTTGTAAATGGGGACAACCACGCCCTCTGCAATAACTTAAATCGCATTTCGTATTTATATCGAGTGATATGAAAAGCAATTTCAGCGTGTTTCTTTGACCTTTTGCGTAAGCTGGTCAGGTGATAGTAACAATAAAATTGGCACAGTGTAATTTGATTATATTATGTTTTAAAATTTCTTATCGTTACTAATAAATTATTTTTTATGTATCCACTAAAAATACAAGACTTAAAAAAATTAGGTAACGCCAAAATTTGAATTGTGTATTTATTATCTAAGCGCTATAAAGGAAAACTTGCATGTTTGCAACAGTATCTTAAAATCAAATTGATAATTAGTTAGAAATGAAGAGGAATTTATTCATTCATTTCAGCACTAGAAATCTAGACACCACGAATGTTATTTGACATAACTGATGATAAATTAGTGATTAATATGCGTTTCGAATTAAAAATGTTTTAATAGTTTGCAATATTGTCGGTTGCATGATAAACTATAAAATAAAGCGATGCAAATGCATTATTTAATAATAACTAACATTATGATGATATATCGATGATTTTTAATGGTGTTTATAGAATAATAGTCTTTAATAGGATAAAGAAAAATTAAAAGTGTAAACTTTTAAGCTTCAGATTTTACATTTGTAATTAATGACTATTAAGGACTTCATAGATCTTTTTAGCATAACATTATTATTGAATCATTGATACATAATGGATTGAATACAAGTGTAACTCTTAGAGAATCAGCAAAATTTTGCGAAATGGAATGTTGTAAATATTGTTCATTTTATCGCCTTCCTTTTCTCAAAAAAAAAAAACAAGATTTTATTTCCATCTAAATAAAATTAAATCTAAATAATTAATTAATTTGTATTTTATTAAATGAATTCGTTTTATTTCTACCATATTAATATTTTGCTCTACCATTAGTTCCTTAGTAATTGATGTTTACAGGTGCAATTACAAAGTTGTCCATAACCCCGGCTGGGAGTCGGCCTGGCTACGGATGCCGGACGCGGCACACAGCACACTAACATACATTTTTCCACTTCAACACAATTTTATTTATTTAACCGTATTTAAACATTCGCGCTGCGTTTTCTTTGCGATTAGAATTCCGGATTGTCGTGGATTAAATTTTATGTAGGTTTAAGGTACAGAAGTACTACTACATTTATTGCATTTTTTGGAACTGTCAATGATCTATTATAATAGTCCAATACTAGCTAAGTGATCAACATGGACATAACTTCAAGATAAATCTAAGACTAGACAATATACATCTCGGAATAAGGAAATTCAAGTAGTTTTCGAAAAATCCACTTTTATTTATTTGATCATAAATATTTAATTACTTTTTCACATCATCATATTCATACTTAATAGATTTGCTCAGGTGTCTCGATTAGTATTTCGAATTGATTGACTCCTCTATAATATCGTTTATATGAATCAAAACGAGCGATTAATTACACAACGATCTATAAACGGTGTTATGTATCGAATAAGTATTGGCTAAATATAATCGGAGAGAGTATTCGCGAATGTTTAGCTATAATCATTAAATTGATGATGTTACATAGAAATAGTTAGCTCGTAACACGACCGGTCCATAATAGCTATACCCGATAAATGATTTACTTTCTCTTCAAAAATCTCGACTAAACTTTTAGTTCGCTCCAAACATTTGGGCACATGTAATTATTTTGATTTACTATCAAGAACATTCATAATGGTATTGAAAAGTAATTTCTCTAAAGTAAAACGAAAGTTCTACTAAGCTGTGTTTGAGGGCCGCGCGGAAGTAATAAATACCTAAAGATACCTATATTATACCTTTAAAAAAATTGCATTTTTGTCACGGTGGTCAATCTCATCAGAAATAAGCCTGCTGTATAAGAGATTTTATGGTGTACAAGGATGTCATAACCCGTAGCCAGACACGATCGAGAGAGATCATAGCCGTACGTAGTTACGTGCACTACGAGGCACAGGAGCGTTAGTACTAACACCGCGAATTTCCTGACTCAGGGCTGCTACTGACTTAATTGGAATTTTTCTGAAACCTCAATAACAATTTTTTACCCAAGACCCCTCGATCTGCAGTCAAAGATACAACGACTAATCCAAGTGATAAATTAGCTCTATTCTACCTATATTGTAGCTAATATTGGGTACGTGCTAAATGTAGAACAATTTATTTAGAACATACAAAACTATTATTGTCCAGCTACTAAGAAAACATATAAACCTTATAAATAGCATGTCACATATATATCAAGCTCCACTTGTATGATGTATTTCTTTCAATTCTATACAGTTTTATTTTGCAATGGCGAACAATCACGAAGCGATAACTTAATAACATAACAAACAGATGCTAGGATAAATAAGGTTTAGCTGTGAACAGCAGCTTCAAGCGCGTGAATATATTCGCGTCCCGTTCCGGTAAGATTTTCGGGATAAAAATTATATATTTATCTCCTGCACACAAATTTTCAGCCGAATCCATCTAGCCGTTCTTGAGTTATAAACAGTATAACTAACGCAACTTTTTTATATACCTATACAGGTGTCATAGGTGTAAGACCTATGTTAAAACTTTATCCCTTTATGCATGTGTATTGTACATGTTTATAAAAAATAAAATTCGAAGCTGTTAAAAACCCTTGTACTATACATGTTCTGTTTTAGATCTAAGTAATGATAAAACACAGAAACTACCAGTTTATTGATACTGTTTTTAAGCTATTGAGCACATTTTCGAGACTTCGTGTAAATAATACAAAGTTTTTCTATTTTTACGGAACTTTTACGGCGTCATTATACGCCATACATAATGTATGTGTCAAAGCTAATTCCGATGCATTTTCTCTCATTTAACCTGTTGACACACATTGATAAATAATTCAGTCAAGGTTACTTCCGCGGACAGCTTAACAATTCCATGTCAATCTACACTGTTTTATGATAGAGCCGGCAAGCGGAGCATGCGAGTCACCTGACGCTAATTGACTGACCGCAGCTCATGCTCATCTACAACGACAAAGTGGCGCAGTTGCCTTGCCGGCTTGAAGGAAGGGGAGGTGTTAAGGAGAGGATAATGATGGGAAATTAGGAGAGGGATTTCTATTGCTCTCCAGAACGTGCGAGGAATGGGATGATGCCTCACGCCCATCTTCTGCTGAGGGATTGTAATTTCACCGGTGCGAGCTCCGAGGGAGATGACGATGTAGAGGAAATTTATTTGTTTGTTTAATTGAGTCTGGCGATACTGGTCCTATTTGAACAAATGTTTTTCTTATATATTCGTGAATTTCCTGAGATTAATGCAAGCGCGAATAAAGTAGCGGGGCGCTCAATTATACTATTATTTCCTTATTAATGGAAAGGTTAATTATTTGAATAATTATTTTCCTATAATTATTAGGTTTAAGTTATTGATAAAAATATGATTAGCTAATTAATTTGTTGTTTGTTACATATTGATTTACAAACTCATTAAATTTCATTCCTAATTGCCATATTAATTAATTAATAATATGTTTAGGCTATTGAAATTTGTAAATATATTAAAATATCCTGTCACCGTGGGAGCGAAGTACTTTGGGCCACATTATCGTTATAAACTAGTTGGAAACGATTAATGTAATAGATCTAGCAAGCTCTCATTATTTGGCATAAAGATAAGGTTTATTGGCAATTAAATATTTATTGGCGAATTTGCTGCCTTAATGCGATGTCTTCATTCAATGTTTCCTGCTGTAGACGCCATCTCGACTAAATGTTATTCGAAAACATAAAGAACCATAGACCTGATTTCTATAAACGACGGAGAGTCATAGTATAACAGATACGAAACGTTTTCACTAACGACTGGTTTTAATCAACCAATCGGAACCAAGTTTTGGTTGTTGTGTTAACGCCACGTTTTATAGATACGCTTAAGGCTTACGTACTAGTAGGATATTGTAGTGTCCGTAAGTAAAACGACTCGTATTATTTTTATAGGTACTGGGCAATAATGGATTTTCCTACCGAACGTAACATGTACCACATTTATAATACTTATTTATGACTCTTGCGAATCATATGCTTCATAAAGAATAGGAAAAATATGAACTACATATTTAATAAATTCAAAACCAAAACACTCTGTATAATATCTTATCTATATAGCTTATTCTTAAACATAAACATGAGTATTGAAGAAGTCGAAGGAAAGCAAACGCATAATTTAACACAATGTTAGTATAATTTGTTAGAGGAATGCTAGGAAAGCGCAAAGCATACGTGCTCTGTTTACTGTAGGTTTGCCACAAAAACGCAACGATTGTGATTCTACAGCAAGCTCACAGCTCATTTAGATTCGCAACTGATTCTGTGGTCTTCGGCAGGATGTACAAACTTGTAGACAGGCTTGGCACTGAATATTATTATATGAAAATACCTTTAACTAACTAAAACTAACGTCCAAATTAAAAAAATAAGAGATAGCCACAAAGATGGATATCGTTTCACAATTTCAACATCAGACGTGAATAAAAAGTAAGAAGGAATGTCATGTGTTTCACAATTTTCATAACACTTACCTATTATGTAGCTTGTAACAAGTATTGCATAGATAGGTGTGTAATTTTATAATTAACTACATACTTATATTGCAATTACTTGTTACAGAAATGTTAAATATCAATCTCAGTGTTATTACCTACTGTGATTGATTGTAAGTATAATATGTATTAGAACAAGTATCGCTTGTCAATATAGTAACTACAAAATTTCCCATGTTAACCACAAAACCATGTCTTTTATTACAAACATATAATTTTACATATTACGAATTGACAGATGTAGGTTGTTATTAAGACGATAATTTTATATCATTACTTTTAAATACCTTAAATGTTGCTTGGAGCGAAACTCTATATAATAACTTGCTAATAGAAGATATACTACTATAATATATGAAAGTAATTATACGTGTTACTTTAATGCTTCCCAGTCGATCTGATTAGAAGATATTTATTGCTAAAGAAATGGCACGAACGCCATACTTAATATATTATTCAGATATCATACTCATACTTCATTACTAAAGGTTAAAGAGATTTATGAAAGTTAGTTCAATAAATATTTATTGAACTAACTGTCATAAATCTTGTATAATACTGAAAAATATTCTGCTTTTCTGAAGTACCCAGGGTAGCTTGTTTTAACATTTTTGTTCCTAATTATTTCTTACAATCGTCATTTACTTAACATCTCATGATGAGCATACGAGAAAATTGTTACCAAATTTTTGCAATCAATTTTTACAATCGCCTATTCCTAGCAATATGTGAAAAAATTACCAACAACAATTTGTAAATACTCAATAATGTTTTAAACAAATTTGTCCAGTCTACACCTTCCAAGGCACATGCAGCACACCATGAATAATAAAGACGTTCCCCTGACCGCGTTGAGATAAGGAATCGGTGAAAACCGGCAAAAGTAAAAACACTTTCTGCTCTTGTCATCTGATAACTGCATTCTTACAACCAAATTTTGACACATGTTGTAGAATGGAGTAAAACAGGAGGACGACACTTGTGGTTTTATTTTTCAGTTATAAGTTAGGCAGAGTTGTGAGTGCATAATTGATAATTTTATATTCTTCGGTCATAGAGTTAAGGTTAAGACACTGTCATAAAACGACAAAATACTACAAAATTGGGCACATATGTTGAATTTGTTTTACTACTACTACTAGTTATTTTTTTCTGTTTTGTTAACAATTCATACAAAAAATGCAGGCAATACTCAATAGGCATAGGAAATATACAACGAATGCTTAGCATTACTCATCCGACATGACATCAATGGAGAGATCTTGAAACAATAGAAGAATGATGTCACCTTATATTTAAGGTTCCAATAAAATATGGAGCCGACAAATCAAAATCACATTCTGTAATATCTAAATATTTTATCAACGTGTATAAAACTATAAATTACTACACTAAAATTATAGACGAAAAGGACATCGTAAAAAGAAGATTTATACACAAGCGCCATTCGTTCGCAACTCACAAAAAATGTTTTATATAAAAGTAGGTTATATAAAACTAGTTGTAATGACACAAATTTTGCTAATACTTACAAACCAGTCTGCGATCACACCTGTGCTTATGTAGCTCAAATAAATATGGACTCGAGCCATCGGACCTCGTCGTTTTCTATACGTAAAATTAAGTGGTATTTACTAATTTGCAGAGCCATTGCCGCAATCAGAGATTTTACTTTTCTCTTTTCCAGGCAAATAGAAACACATCAAATTGAATTGTTGATTATCCCGTTATGAATTTATTGAATGAATTCTACATTTATAAAATAACAATATATGTAATCGGTCTTTTATGAGGAGATTATAGACCTAGCGTTTAATTTTATTGGCTCATCGAGAGCGCAAAAGTCGTTTTAAAGGACTATAAAATCGATATTGAACATGTTAGTAGTGCAAATGTCACATTATTTTTCAAATTTACAGACTAACAGCCTTACTTATAAAAAATGCTTGATTTGTTGCTTAACTACCTCTTAATTGAGTAACTCTCAACGTCCTAAACAACGATTAAAAAAATCTTACTTATAAACGCGTCTCAGCGCTCTCTCAAGTAAGTAACGTCAATTTTAATTATTCTAGCAACATTCAGGAAATAATGCCCGCAATTCACGATAATTTTATAAAATAATGTAGAAAATGAATGATCATGGAGGTTTTATGTAGTTATTTATGGTGGTTATTTGTAAGTATGACGTTTGATTGACGGAAAATCTTCAAATACTTGTCAGTTTATATTATTATTAATCTTAAACTAAAATCCATCTCCTGTGGAAGGGGGCCATTTATTATAAAGAAGAAGGAGAAGAAGTAAATATAAATTATATAAAAAGGAATTCAATAACCAATTAAACATTAACGTTCAATAAATAGGAGTGAGGAGGAAGTGAAAAATCAAATAACTGTGATGACCATGATCACCAACTGTTCTTACTGACATAAACAGCAGGGAAATAATAACAACAGACTCATGATATCAGGAT
>LQNK01000367.1:667604-692889 GCA_001586405.1 Phoebis sennae | reverse complement strand
TTTGATTTTTTGATGATTGAATGGTCTCCGAAAATACTTCACCAATTCATACATTATCCCTGATGATAGGCTTTATAACATTATGCGACTATATAACATTAACGGGAGTGAAGCCGCGCGGAACAGCTAGTTAATAATAAATTCAAATTTCTTAAGCTTTTAATAACAGACAAAAAATATATTGATGTATGTTATAGACCTAAATCATCGGTCCTGTTCCATTAACAACATAAAACTATAAACACAAGCTTTCTCCTCGTAAAACTATATCAGTAACATTCTCACTTTTAATTATAAAAATATTTGAGAAGACGTTAACACAGTAATCATACTTGAAGCTCATAAAACTTAATGATAACGGTTTATATCGTTAATGAGTTTACACTCACTGATAACTGAATTTTATCAAACTGTAAATGATTTTGGTATTGTTCAACATTAGTTCACTTTCGATATTATACTGACTTGTGATATTGTTATTATTATTATTAAGAACCAGAACAAAATATATTATTAACCCGCGTTTATAGCCCGTTCCCGTGGAATTTCCGGAATTGATCAAAATCCTTTCTTAGCGTATCCCTACGTCATAACATTTACCTACTTGACAAATTTTAGCCCAATCCGTTCAGCGGTTGAGGCTGTGCCTTGATAGATCACTATGTCAATCAGTCACCTTTGAGTTATATTACATTCGCGATGCTGAAACTGAGATAGGAATGCGTTCCTCATCTATTATAGTTTATTTTCCTAAAGCAGATATACAAGTTATAAATAATGAAAAATTCTAATCATACCTGCCTACTGACAATGGTACTCCATTAGTATTCTTTTCTAGTATTCATCATGCAAATATTTTTTATATTTTATTATTTCCATTTCATTAAAGCGTTGGACATCCGTTTGAATGATCTTAGAACAATTAAGAATCTCCCTATACAAAATAATTGTATTTTCCATTTGTATTGTTGATTTATGATGCAAATGTCAAGAGCTTTTTAATAACTAGGTTATAATCTGAACACAATAGGTATAAAACATTCCTAACCAAATGATTAAATTAATCATACATTATATTTATAGTAAAATAAATATTAGAAAGCTTCCTATTGATTAATGACAAGTTACTTTAAAATCGTATACAAATAAAATATGAGTCACACCTGATAATGGAATTCCGAACGCGTCCAGGCAACATTAACTAATGTCCCATACAAAATGATAACAATTCCCTTTTGTTAGTCCACCACTGCCTACCGAATGAATAATACGCTTTAAAATTACTCATAAAATAAAAAAGTTTGTCAGTGTTAGTGTAAAGTTAAGGAAAATGCATAAATATTTGAAAATATTTGTTGTACTAGTTTTGTTGAGTGTGGCCTTTGGCAGGATTGTGGATAAGAGAAAATGTCCAGAAGTGCGCGCTGTACCACATTTTGATTTATCGCAGGTAAGCAAACGGCCCGTGCGCAGTTTTGAACCCTTATGCAATTTATTTATTTATTTATTTAGCTAACTTGACCCCCGATAAGTGTCACGAATTTTAAAGGAATACCCATAAAAATTCATGACACTTATCCAATTCATATCACAATTATTAATATAAATGTTAAATTTGGATAAATATTGTTTTTATATCTTTAATACTATAAATTGTCCTCTATAAGATTAATCTATTAACAATTACAAACAAAATAACCGAAAAATCCACCATGGTTCTACACAATTGATGTTTAATTAAAATCTTAATGATACATAGAGTACCCTTCAATATTTCTTTAATTACTTAATGTTGGGAAATAAAAGGCAGTAAAAAGGTCAATTGAATTTGATTAATAAAATAAGCGTGAAAACAATAAAGATATTTGATTACAGTAAGTATTACAAGCTATAGCGTGTATGGAAGCGCGGCGTGGGCGTCGGACGTGGGTTCGATAACACGCAACGTTCATTTTAATTGTTACGTTTGTGTTATACTACTAGTATAGTATTATATTATCTGTGGTTATACTAAATTGTGTTACTGCCGACTTGGGAGTAGCGGCAATAGCATGCTACATAAGCTAGAACTGGAATGAATTGGAGGAGGCCTATACCCTGCGAAGGGGTACCTATAATATAGATTTTAAAATAGGAAATAATTAACGTTAGGATATATAATTACTACACATACTAATAGATTTAAGAAGAAAAAATAAACTTGTAAATTTATAGGAAATAAAGAGGCTTTTTTAATATTATTATTATAAGCTAATGATAAATAGGATTTTGCACTACTGATAAAGAACTCTCATATGAATAAGAATAAAATTTATTCTATCATAACACATGCATATAAAGTTAATCCCGTAATAGGATTCCCTGTGACGTGGGAGCAAGTTTCTTCCAAACATTTGTAAATCATTTACAACAAAATTATATTTTAGTAATTACTTTTACTTATTGAAAAATAATGATAGTAAAAACAATTTTTATCTTTATTTATGGATATAATGATAAATTCCAAAATGTAAATATTACAAACAAATATAATAAAAACTTGATATAAAAAAACACATCAATAGATACTGTTTATAATATAGTATCAATTTTAATTCTTAAACAAATCAATTTGATATGGTAAAGAATTTACCTACTATGGCTTTATGGTTGGTCATAAATATTTTATACGTTAATTAATGATGATTTTTGACTTATTATCCTTTAATGAGCTAATAAAATAAATTAATTAGCGGCACCGTGTTAAGTTGGATTATAGATTAGACCACATTTCGGTTGACTAATATATTTCTTAATTTATTTTTGATACAATTTTATCCCAAAAAATGTAGACTTAAAATTTATAAAAGTTTTAAACTAGATTTTCTAAGGCCTACATATTAGTTTACTAATTTGAGACATCAATACATAATTAAATTTTTTAACTGATATTTGCGGATGAAAATGTTATTTACATTTTGTTCCCATAAAATAGAACTTGCTTATTTTACCTCTAATACGTGTTTGATTACATCGAGATAAGTTTATTCTATTTTCTTTATTTACTTTTGTCGGTGGGATTATGGAAGGTCCTTCATAATCCCACTTTTAAACTATAGAAGTGAGTAGAATACAAAAATACATTCAGATAATAGGTGATACTGTATACATGCCATATTCAACTGAAATTGATTTCAGCGTTGGATTGTTACTTATACAGTGTTACAATATTTTATAAATTTTTATTATACGAAAATTTATTTAAAGATGGAATTATTAGAATAGAATAGAAAATATTTTTATTCATTTAACAAAGTACTTATGAATAGTAATTTTTTTTAATTTACCACCGGTTCAGAAAGTCCACTCTATTGAGAAGATACCGGCAAGAAACTCGATAGTTACCCTATATAATCGATTGTAATTCTAATTTAGGAAACTATCTATAAATCTGATGATAATCGGCTTTTCGAACATGTTTGCCTCAGTCATTTTGCTCATTCAGCATATTAAAGTGTGCCTTATCGAGCCGACCGCTAAAAATCTCATCGAGGGGTAAAATTGGGTTGCCAGGAATAACATAAGTAGGTCAATAGTCAAGGATTGACACGGTTCCGAGATGTTCCGAATAAATGTAACGGAAACATTTATTAGCATATCTTACAAACTCGTTTCACTAATTTATGGTTAATGACATGCATTATATTTTGTAGCTTTTATTTATTTTGCCATGCATCTACTTAATGAATATTTATTATATATTTTTGGGCACGAAATTCGGGTCTTGGGTTAGTTGCATATAATTCGAGAAAAGTAATTATAACAGCATAGTATTGAAGCCGGATATATGGATATATTTTTATGTTTTTATAAATTGAAGAAATTGTTTGAGCACTCCACTCAAACAATTTCATATTGTATGTTTTAATGGAGTAGTTTTTGTTAATAAAATAAATTCTCTTAATAAAAAAGAAACAAAACTAAAATCACTGTTTGCGAACCTTATTGGTTTATGGGTATTCAAGGATAAGCGAAGGTAAATTCTTTATTAGGTTTCCCAAATGCTCCTTTAATATCTTACCGTCCAATAGCATTGTTCTTTATATTAAAGAATTCTAAAGCTAAACAACATGTTATCCACTCCAAGCACTATACCTATTTATTAAAAAGTCGTCTTATAAAATTGAAAGTATAATAACAATGACTGATCATGTTTATACACCGCTGCTATCCCACGTGTAACCAAATGAATAATCTCTTAATAATATCTAATGTAATCATCCATAAAGTAGAAAGTGAAACCACTCACAGCTCCAGTTAAAGGATTAACGTAAGCTTTCTTAACGACTGTAATAAGAATATCGTTGTATAATGTATGCTAATGGCTACATTGAGATGTCAACCGGCTAAACATACAACTATTGTTATGGTAAATCCCATTATGAATAAGCCTCTGTTATTGTTTAAAGGATTAGGCAAAAGAGAGATTGCTACCTGCATTAAATGTCCAATTTATTACCATAATAATGATATCTATTTGTCTGTATAGTGATCTGTTTGTGGTATTTAAATTTCTCCAAATAACAATAATTTATTTTGGAGTGTTTCACAAATGTCAAGCTTTACATAGAGATTTATTGAAAGTCATTTAAATAATAACATTTTTAACAAACGATTTGTTAAACAAATCCACTGGTATGTATAAATTAACACCCTAATGAGAAATATGTTTATTAATTAACTTAATTAATAAAAATTCAGCTCGGTGGCAATATTTAGCATTCGTTTTTATTACTTCAAACTTACGTAGATTGATATTTAAACGCCTCACAATAAAGTATAGCAATGTATTTTAAACACAAAAATGCTGACATAATTTTTTTCAAAAAATTTTCAGTTAAAATAATTAGTAATTTATATTTTTTAACAAAAATCAATTATGCCATAGTGAAATCTAAAAGGTAAAGCTTTCTTAAATCTACATTGGATAGATATACATGCATTGAGGCGCTTCTTTGAAGCTTTAACTTATACCAGGGCAATAATAAGATAGTAGATAATTGTCTAACCAAATGTTTTATATGTGACAGATGTTAGGCGACTGGTTCGTGGTAGAGTACTATGCTAGTGCGGAGGAAGCGTTGTCGTACAGCTGCATGCGTGCTGTATTCAACTCCGAAGACCATGTACAAGCTGAAGGTAGGCTTTAATTTTGTTCCATTTATATTACTTTTTACTTATTGTTAAGATTTTAAATGACAAGGATAAACATGACAACCACGCAAAACAGCGTAAATAAATAAGTCCTAAAATTAAAATTACAATTATACGTCTATTCTAATGTAGAGTTATATCAAGGGAACTTCAAAGCTTTCATATCAATGATTTGGATGCTACATCATATGTATATCTTTTTTACACGTGTCTTGGGCATGGATAGCAAACACAAGATTTACTAGATTTCTTAGGGTCGTTTTCAATAATGTTTCAAAGATAATGGATTTTTATATCGCATTATATGGCGAGAGATAGTTAAAACCCAGAGAAAAGGCCAACTGTCGGTAGAGTAGTAGAAATCAATAATGAGCAAAACAAGGGATAGAATAGAATAAAATAGAATAGAAATAAAGGAACTCCCTTTTTTTACTCATCATGCCAATGTATTTCAGATGGAACCATAGAATGGACTCCCGGTGTGACGATGAACTTCACCTACCGCTTCGCTGACGACCCCATCGGCGAGAACCTGTACGGCAACATAACGTGGCGGATAGACCTCAATGAGCCTGCGCACTGGACACATTCGGAGCTGACCTGTAAGTGCTGATAAGTCTTATAGTAATAATACGTTATTATTCAGAAGCAGTCGTATATATTCTCAGAGGTTCCCATAACCGACGGAGCATCGTAATATAACAGGTACGAATCGTTTTCACAAGCGGTTATAATCAAACAATCATAACCAAGTTTTGGTTGTTATGTTAACGTCACGTTTATTATATACGATACACTTTAAACTAACGCCTAGTAGGATATTGTATTACCCGAACGTAAAACAACTCGTTTTATTTTTATAGGAACTGGGCATGAGATGTACTATTGACTTCTACAATTAAAAACGTTATGAGATTTAAAAATAATGAATTCCTTTTTATTCCCGAATTTTCAGTCTAATGTATTTACTTTATTTCAGACGACGGCATCTACAATACATACGTACTAGACACGGAATACAAGACTTGGGCGCTCCTGCTGCACTGCGCAGAGCAAAGAGAGGGCGCGCGGTACTTGACCGCCTTCGTGCTCTCCAGGACCACGGGACTGCCTAAAAACGTTATGGCGTACTTGCGGGACAAGCTACCTAGGTATTTATTAGATTATTCACTAGATAACGACACATAAACACATATTAGACATCGAATATAAAACTGGGCGCTCCGAATGCATTGAGCAAAGTGTGGGAGAGATTTATTAGACCGCCTTCGTGCTCTGCAGGATTACGGGACTGCCTAAAAACGTTATAGCGTATTTGCGGGACAAGCTGCCAAGTTTTTTATAAATTATTTACCAGGTAACGTTAACTATATTTCATATTAGACAGGTAGGTATGAAACCTGTGCGCTCCTGCTGTACTTCGCAGAGCAAAGAGAAGGCGCATGATATTTGACCGTCTTCATGCTCTGCAGGAGCAAAGGGCTATGTAAAAACGTTACGTACTTGGAAAGTAACCTGCCGAAGTATTTATTACTTTAGAGATCAAATAATGTCTGCGGCAATACTTCCTCCTGCTGCGCTGAGAGAAGCACTTATAAGATAAGCTGCCCAGATATTTCTTACATAAAAGACGAAGATGACATCTTAAAAATATATTGCGCACGAAACACAAAACCTGGTGTTTCTACAGCACTCTACCAAGCAAAGCGAAGGCGTGCAGCACTTGACCGCTTTTAAGCTCTACAGGACCACGGGCCTAAATAGGATAAGCTGCTAAAGTATTCCTTAAGATTATTAAAACAAAAACAGTTTTAGGTCAATGAGTTCTGTCTTTGTTTTTTGAGTGTCTTACGCGAGTTTTAAAAAATATTCAATCTGAGTTTTATACGAAAACATAATTATATAAACAGTTAGTATTTTTTATTCCTTTTCATTGATCCAATTTTTCCTTCGTCCATTTAGATACATTTTGTAAAATTTTTCATGCGAAATGATATCTGTTGCTTGTTCTTTTTTGTAAGGTGCATATAATTTATTTATTTTTATTTATTTATTTATTTGAAAGATACACCAACTGCATGACAAAATTACATTAAATATAACTTTAAAATTATTAATACACATGTGGATTTGCATGCAAATTATAGGCATATACAACATTATTATTGATACTTTTTAACTTATACATAAAAATATTCCGTGAGATAAAATGGTAAAGCATGTTGAAAGATTACATTTAAAATAAAAAATAAAATTTAATTTCAATATATAGATATATTTCATATAATAATTTATAAATTCAATTCGGGATGCACATTATTTAAAAAAATCTAATTAAAGTACTTACCTAAATGAAACTGGAAATAATTTTTGTCCTACAAATTCACCAACATTCTAAGTCATTATCCTTCCACAGATACGACGTAGATATCAACTATGTGTTCCCGATCGCTCATGAGAACTGTTCCTCCAAGCCTGCGCGGCCCGACGACTCGCCTATCCTGGTGGAAGTCGACAGCAAGGTGCCCAAGAGACCCAGTGATGTCAGCTACAAGATCTCATTCGGCCACTAATTTACCCTTCATCTTATCAACATAAAATACCGCATATCAGCTGCAAAATATGTAATTCCCTTTATTGAATTTATAATTCCAACGTGGTGATGATTCATAATGTTATGACATTGTTCATAATTTGTTTCAGTTTGTAAATAGTTCAGCATGCTAATCTCTCCAATTTTAACGGACAATTAAATTTCTAAAATAAAAAATACATATATATTTTCTAAATAAAATATAACTTTACTATTAAACAGTGGTTTTATTTATAACAATGACAAGCTTCTGAATAATTTCTGAATGACATTTTTAAGCATTTAAGTATTTTTGAAGCATAGATTACATAATCTTTCAACCTTCTTATTTTGTAACATTTTTGTTACAGATGTGCTTGTATATTAAGATAATCATTAATAATTTAAAAAAATGAATGGAACATGATAAGATGAGAACTTAATGGATAGTTAAATTTGACCGCAAAGAAAATTTTGAATTACAAACCAGCCGCGGGATTTTTTTAAGACTGGCATTTGGCACCGACTAATCTTCTGTAAAAATCTAGGAATCTCCGCAATAAACATAGTTATTGCTTTGTCGGTAAAGTTACGACTATATCCAACAACTGGAAAACCAAGTACTGATAGCGTTTGAACAATATAGTCTGTAATTAGTATGCCAAAGTTGTATTTGTGTTCCGAAGACAATATGTAGGCACGCACCTCAGTATACACACGAATACTATGACATTCAGGACTTGACCGTGTCTAACTAGCCCAACAATGCTTTGGAAATATCGTAAGCGTATAACATACCTAATTGTTACACTTATTATTTTAACGATTTCGTTCTAGCTTGCAATTCAAAGAATATTTTTAAGATGCGGCATTGGTCGCGTTATTCTCTAATTACAACAGATAACATTTAATGGTTAAAGTGCTATGGGTATCATAATAGTACTTAGTTTAAACAAGAAACGCACACAAAATGCAGTTTATATTAAGCCGCCTTTTGTCTTACACGGCTAAAATGAATATCGTATATGTATTACAGGTCAGGGTATATTACTATGTGAAAGCGAGTACTTACTTTAATAAGATTTTTTGGCGCAAAATTAGAAATTAATGGTGAAAAATACACGGCCTCTTTTTTGCTTTCGTAAAATTGCTTTATTCTTATTCTGATGTATTTTCAAAAACTTATAATGTAGTTTCTATCTAAATTGGCCTAGAGACTCTTATGGTATTTTGTCATTCCCTAATTTGATCCCGTGAGTCCATTTGAAAACACCATTTACATCTAAATTGTAACTGTAAATTTTGTATTATAATGTTATATTTACGAACAACTATTAATTTATATCTCCAAAATAATTTCCTCTGGTGTTATTCTTTGACCGAGCACCTCTAGGTTAAAACGCAAGATATATTGCGCAAAGCGTTATTAAGTGGTATGTAAGGAAACTCTTAGAGAATTTTTCGTGAAAACCTCAAGAAACATGGGCGTGGTTAAGTCGTACGTGTTCTTCTTTATCATTTTAGTGAAGTTACAACATATCGCTACACAAGTAAGTATACTTTTAGAAGCATTCACAATTTTACTAAATTCTGTCGAAAATATTTTGAATCAAAGGCTTTATTTACACTGTTAAATCATTCCCTTTTTATTATTTACAACTGGTTTGGACAATTTATTCATCATCAGTGGAATTTTCGAGTGATGTATATGAAATATTTTGATTATACGTTTTCATCCAAAAGGGATAATACATTTTATCGTAGACAATTAAAAAGTAATGTTGAATAGTAAATTTTTGTAACAATAAACCAGATTGTTATGTACATGTTATGTGGTTCTTTTTTGTCCTATGCTAAAATAGAGGAATTAATTAAGATGGTTATCAAGAGCCCAGTAACAGTGCTAAATATTTCTTAAAATATTTACATAATTATTCCAAGTGCTAGGCCAGATTAAAGCGATGTGTATTCTAAATGAATTTGCGAAGTTGTTAACAATAAAGTACACTGACTGACCGGGACGGGACTAAACTCCTATTGAATATAAATTGAAATTAAAGGAATTACTGTGGACACGTAGAGGAAATTATTAATTGACTTCTAAGTAACAGCTCGTATTCAGTCTTCGCTTTTAAATTAGAGAGAAAATAAATTGTTCAAACTGCAGTTTAAATCTTGAATGGAAATAAAGTCAGCGTTTTATGTACAAATAGATTTTTGGGAACAAGACGACCTTATTGTCTTATAAGAAAGCTTTATATTTTTTTAATGAGATCCTAAGTTGGAGCATCTTCTTTTATATTAATGGTCAATTTTTAAATAATTAAGATAACTTTATGCTATTTTTGGATTTAATAATTATTCGAGAAAACTTCAACAACGATGTATTTTTAAAGCTAAAGCCAAGGCTAGTAAAAAAATATTTTTTTTTAGTCACTCTTATCCAAGAGCACATTATAAGGGATAATACGAGAAAACACACGTTGTTTTCTCGTTAAAACACACGTTGTTAATATAATGGGTTCAATCCTTGGGCAATATATATTTCTTCTTAATTGTCCCTTAAGTGTCGTATGTACGAGCTAAAACACGGATGAAACCGCGCAATTTCTAATCCCGTGGGAATTGTGAAATTAAAATCAAATCCGTCCTGTACAGTTTTTCGTGTAACAGTAACAAATAGACATCCATCCATACTCTAAAACTTTCTCATTTATATGGAGGATAAAGTAATTGGTGTTTGTTTTGTCTTGCTAAAAAGCCATGTTTTCTCGTTGCTTTTTAACCTCCAGAGGACAAAAACGGATCCTATATCACTTCGTTGCCTATCTGTCTGTCAAGGCATTTTATATCTAATATTCGGTATTATTCCCAGCCTATATTCGAGTCGTTATTCTGCGACTTCCTGTGCGATGACGACGACGACTCCTCTTCAGATTACGACTTCTGCGACGCCTGCTCGTCCGGCAGCTCCCCCAGCAAACAGAAAGACATAACGACATCTACCGTGCTACCTGATCAGGAGATCAATATAAAGATTCGTAAGTCATCTGCACTAATATTATAGAGAGAAAAAGTTTGTTTGGTTGTTTGGTTGTAATGAATAGGCTCAAAAACTACTGGACCGATTTTAAAAATTCTTTCACCATTCAGAAGCTACATTATCTTGGAGTGATATAAGCTATATTTTATAGGCTATTTAGTTAACATTATGCTACGGGAACGAAGCCGTGGTATGTTTTACTTTAGGCAGTGTCACTGCAGCGTCTATCATTAAACTATCACTAAACAACCTTTTGTAGTTACATTTTTTGTAAGACAGTTGTTTAACATTTTTTATTTACCACAGCGGCATCCCAGGGCACAGTTCTTGACATTATCAACAAGAACGGTGCCTTCTCTGTATTGGTGGACGCCCAAGGAAGTGGTTCCAGCACGCCTGCATCAGGGGCTTCCACGAGCGCCCCGACCACGGCCGCAGGAGGCACTACCACCGCTGCAGCGACAACCACGGCGAAGAAATAACCTGTATAGAATTTTCCATAGGTTTAAGCTTTAGACCATACTTGTATTTATACGTGATTGTTTTTGTATTGGTACTCCATTGTAATGTAGGCTACGTTGTATAAGGATATCACTACATAGTATAAAACAAAGTCGCTTTTTCTGTCATGTGTCATGTTGTATGTCCCTATGAACGCTCAAATCTTTAAAACTACGCAACGGATTTTGATGCGGTTTTTTTTAATAGATAGAGTAACTCATGAGGAAGGTTTTTATGTATAATATCATCCATTAAACCCGTGCGAAGCCGGGGCGGGTCGCTAGTATTTTTATAAAACTATGGATAAGACAGGGCTTTACACAAAAGAGCAGTTTGAAATTTTTATACTTCTGATAGCTAAGAGATCCTTAATTGAAAATGCACCTTAACTGACAAAGTAACATACATATATTTAGTAAATACTACTTCATTTTTATCACACAATATGGAAATATAGAGCATATTCGCATCGAATGTGCTCTACATAAGAGAAATAAACAAAATATTAAGTGTGTCATACTGTATCCCCATTTCGTATTTCACGTACATATTATGCATACCACAGTCGCTGTAAAACACAAAACGTTAATGATATAAACCTTCATGTTTTTGTTTTATAGAACTATGAAGTCTATAGATTAACGCTGTTATTTTTAATTTTTTTAATGTGTCAGTTCTTTTACATATAATACATACATTTTCAAATAACAATGATATCAATAATAAACAGACAATATGGCAAAAGAGGCTACGTAGTACTAAATATATAAGTATATTTTCGTGAAATTTCTCCTATTTATATCGTACTTGTAGTACAATATAACTGAGTGTATTTACTTTTTTAACAACTAAAAGGTTCATTTGCCATTCAAAGAAGTAACATTACGATATAAGCATAACATAGGGAAACACTGGAATTCATTTCTTGGTATTAAGAACAAATTGCTGATTTATGAAAATTTATGTATAAGGAAATCCTGTATAATAATTACAAATAAATTGTTAAAAAAGTATTTGGTATATTTATTTGCGTGCATGCTTCGGATGTTTGTGAATAACTTCAGTAACAATTATTTGCTTACAATCCGTATCGGGGTGCTACATACCAGCGCAAATACAACAATTTAGTTTACCTTACATTACAGTGATGATTATATTTGCATTATTAGTTGAAAAGGAGATAAAGCAGGGCCGTTACGCAGAAACGTGGTTGTACTGTATATTCAGCAATTAGATTTGGTGAAGCTGCCGATATTAATTAATATTGTGAACTCAAATTTCTACAATATAAATAGGTATATTTAAATACCATACTTGCGTTTAATAAACACATTTCATACAAAATCAGCTAAGCATTCTATCTAAAATAATTGATGACAATAAAATCCATAGAGCAGATTGTAGGTGATACTAACAGGTAGGCACCGATAGTCATTTATTTTATAGTAACTGCGTATTGATTAACAAGTTGTTAATAGCATGTAAGACATACCCCGGCCTTGTAACTGGATATAAGACGATTGTTTTTCACACATGATTCATTTGAAGATATGGACGATCGCTATTTTCATAATACTGTTCCTTCGAACACGCACTTACCTTTTAAGAATAAACACACATGCTAAATCGCCGCATAAAGTAAAAGAAAAATTAATATTCAGACCATCGAATATTGCATGTACCCAATAAAACATGAAGCGCATTATTTATGTACTGTTTGTGAGTCACACGATCGTTTTCACTTACATTTGGAGTGCAGTTAAATTTGAAACTACATTAATAATTTATTATGAACATTGTCGTGCACGTGGCGCCACAAATACTTTTTTAGAAATGATTCAATAATGTAAAGGTTATGAACCCGTGTAGTTCTCAAAGGAATTATATAAATGGTTAGCTCTTGGTTTTAAAACAAGATAACATTTCATAAGATTGAAATATGGCCAAACGTAAACCTCCTAGGGCTTGGCACCAAGAGAATTTATCTCTTTCTTAGAGTTAAGCTCTTAATCGTTCTCAGGTCTCAGTTAATAAACATATCCATCTTTAGAAAATCATTTGAGCTGCGAATAAAAAAGTTGTTTACAAAATTAAAACAATGACATTATATCTTAATTCTTGATAAAATTTTGGGAAACTTATAAAATAGAAACAATTAATGATTCTTTGTCCATACCTTTTATTTTTTGGGATAGCATATTAAAAACCGTATTATGCAATCAGGTATCGATGCTCCTTAATGACCAAAAGTACAATGCGCTTTTAACAAGATCCTTTCTATAAGCAGAGCAAACGTAAACCCTATGCCTTCTCCATAAGCACCAAATCTGAACATATCCTCTTGCATTGTTATGCTCGAATTAGGATCGGCTACACCGTGTCGCATATTAATTTATACCGGCGGATTTCAGCGAATCAGAACAAAACAGTCCGTCTCATTAGCTGCTTTTCTCAGTTCGTGAGTAAAAAAGTAAAGATTTATCGTCGACAATGAAGCTGAGGTATCAACGACCGGTTGATTGCCTCCCCGCGCCCCGCGCCGGATGCCCTTCGAGTTTAATTAGTGCTTCTGGTACATAGTTAGCCCGGAGTTAGGCATTGATGGTGTGTGATAACGGGAGACTGATTTATGGTCTGTTTGAAAAGGATTATTTGTTAAGGTCCGATCGTATCAGTTAATTAGACCAAACTTCGACTTTCGTGGGAACTATTGTTCTTTATTTGAGCGATGCAATATTGGATATTTGTTTTTTGAAAATTATTTTTATTTGTTTTCAATGAATTTCATTGTTCGGTTTCATTTCAAACAAACGTTCTTATATAAAAAAAATAACAAGTTTCTTTGCAGATGCCTGAAAACTAAAATAAAAGAGGAATTGTAGAGTTGTAACGGTTTTACATAAAATCTTTTATTAAATTACCTGAACGAATTGAATTATGTATTGTATTCATAAAAAATATGTACTTTTATTTTAAAAATATCCAAAATTATAAAATTAATAAATAACATTACGTCACAATTCACAACAGAATGATTATGGTTCACAATGAGAGCTTAAATTAGTCTGGGTACATTGAGTTTAATTCGGTACATGGTCTATTTATAAATAGGCATTTTGACTAAAGTTCCCAAATTTTTTTAATAGACCATTATTAAAACTATGTTTTTTTTTATGAAAATTAATATGCGAGATTTGTTTCAGGCCTTTTGTTTATATATTATTCATAGGAGAAGTAATTATTCAATCAATCGTATAATTTTCTTGCCACCGGAACTTTTTCTCAAAGACCAATCATATAGCAATAATCACCGCATAATAATATTTAACGACTCTTCCATACGATCCTATACATTCCCTATAACTCATCCCATAAAAATAGCCCATTCCTTATCTCATTTGCTGTACACAGAAAATAAAAAAGGGAATTTCTAAGCTGGCATACCGCATAGCAGGAAGACGTGCATTTTTTAATTAGGAAACAGTTCGAGTAAAAGCAACCTTCCGTCATCGTCGCAGACAGGAAAGTACGGTGATGAGTATTAATGAAGCTCGCGAGGCCGGCGCAGGCCTGCGTACGCGCCAGCCAGTGCTGCCGCGCGTCCCAACCGGTGCATACGCATAGGACTACCAAACGGGTCGATGACTCCGCTGACATGCGAGTCTTCATTCATACGGAATTATTTTGATTGTGTTCATGTAATGAGGTGAATGTTTATGGTCTTGAGTGATCTTGCTATCATTATTATGTTGGATGTACAGTTCGATTGGGATCATTTTTTTTAGTTTATTTTGTCATATCAGAAATGAAACAAAATTATAACAAATAACTCTCACTGTACTTTAATATTTCTCGATAGTAATTATTGCAATATTTATCATCGCCCCATAAACTTATCTTATTATATTATGAAAATTTTTTCAATGGTCAATATAATATCTACCAATCTGTTATTTAATATTTATCATTACAAAATTTTATTATTTATTTTGAAGTTCTTAAAAAATTTATTACGAATTTATTATACTGAAGATAAGATAGCATTATTATTGTAACAATTGTTACTATTTAATTTCTAAAAATCTATGTGCAATTTTAAATACATAAAAGTTATTTACGAAACATATTATATTTTTATAAGTTGTTATTACGTCAGTCATAATACATATAATAAACAATCCGACTCATTAATAAAAATTGTAGTTGAATTCTTATCCCCTGAAATACCCATAATCGCAGCTATACACTCGAATTTTATCTTGATCAGATTTTATTAGCCATTATTCTGTCTTTATTACCTTTCATTATATCTAGATTGGCTTGTTTTTTCAGATGTTACAATTACACGTTTAAGATATAAGTTTAATAAATAAAGCAAAATGAACACGAACATTTTGTTATTTATTGCTATTAGTTTTGTGCCAGTTGTTTTATCAAAAGCTGGGAGGTATTCTAGACTTCAAACGGACCCGTTGTCGAAGACGAGATGTGATCTCATTTGCCTGGATGCGAGCAAGGAGACTAAAACAAAGGTAAATTAATATATAAAAGTTTGAAGGAGCTACTGTGTTCTATAAATCTATAAATATTTTAATCCATCATCAAATTGTAAATTATGTTGTATAATTACAACATAATTTAGAACTTTTTAGAAAGTTTTTATATTAATTATTTATTTTGCTTTATAAAATACCTGAAAATGCTAATATTTTCTTCTATGAATAACTTTTAATTTTAATATCAAGTCGAAAAAATTACCGATCTAATTCTTTAAATCTGAGCTTTAAAAGTTAAGGATTGTAACTCGTAGCTACTTATCTATACTTAAATTAGAAAGAGGAAAGATTCGTTTGTTTGTTTGTTCAATGCAAATAACTCCGAAACTAGAGTACCGATTTGGATGAAATTTTGTGCAGAGATTCTTTGAAACCCCAGGAATGACATTGGATAGTTTTTATCCCAAAAATCATATGAACACAGGGTATATACACGGCGCTCCGCTAGTAGAGAATTATTTTAGTATTATATTCAAAAATAAATCTAAAATAAAAAATAAAAAAAATAAAAATATATTTATTTGCCAGATAAAAACTTAAATTTTTAACAAAATTATCAAAATCTAATACAACATAATGTACTCTAAACAACGAGGCAAGCATTTTAGATCAGGTGCTAATTAACCTCAACGATAATCCGAACTGATATAAAATTTTGATAACGCAGATGGAAGCTGCATCTCGTTTATTAATTACGAGCTTCGTGAACTATGCTGCATAGCTGAGTTTTAATGAACACTAGATTAAATCAGTGCATCATCCAATATCAAGCTTTCGTTTTTCTTTCGTTTACTTTTTTAGTTAATTGGGCTATAAATAGAAGGATTTTATATGCTTCATTTCAATATAGCATAATTAGTTCATTAGAATTTAATAAATTTTGTCACTGCCCAGGCTAAAACATAAAAAGATTTGACACATATCTAAACGTTATTTTTTCTTCTACAACAACAACTTCCAATTGTTTAAAAATGTAGAGAAAAATATTAAGTAATTGTATTAATATCCTTGATAGACGGTATCTTGATGGAAATGCATTTTAAAAAATATACTAGAATTTAAGTCTTTTCTCACACTATTTCCACTTTTATTAATTTACTACCGGTTTCGAAAAATCATAGCCCCCCAAATTTGTATTTTTTTTATTTGTTTGAGTAAACAAATTCGTTTGTAAATTAAATAAACTTTATTAATAAATGTGGAAATTGCGTGAAAGAGACTTTAATTCTATATTTTTTAAATTATTATTATTTAACATTTCTTTATTTTGATAGTTTTGTTTACAATTTTACTACGCAATTCACACTCGAGAATATCAAGTGTATCGATGAATTGTATTATTCTGTTCCTTAAGAGCTGATAATTAAAGGCACAGTTACACTTGCTATGAATCATTTGACTTCAAAGGAGCCATTATGTCTTGTTCATTTACGCTTACTATATTCTAATGCGCTTGTAACGGGCTTAGATACATAAACACCATTATTATACGCAGCCGGTAGTACTTTCTACTGAAATTAGCAGGTCTTAATGTAATGGAAAATCATTAAATATGTAATATGCTTGAACGTTTACGATCATATTTACTACGAGTTTGTTCTATATTGAAGTTGTGTGTTATATTTGAGAATACCTTCTCTAACCCATTGATCTAGATTCCAGGCGTTAGTTTTTTTAGAGGTTATTTAATAAATTAATATTTACTATTTGGAACTCATAGGATTGATAATTTTGTTTATTAAAGCGCTAGTCAAAGATGACATGGATGGAAGGACTATTACCAAAGGCACTTAATTCTATATCTTTTTCAGTGTCGCGCGGAATGCCGAGCCAAAGAACAGAAGCCTGGCACGTGTCCTATATCGGACAACCCGAGGTGGCAGGCCGCGTGCGTGGAGGCCTGCAACCAGGACTCCCAGTGTGACGGCACCCAGCGCTGCTGTAAGCATGGGTGCAGCGCGTCCTGCAACGAGCCTGTGGATTTGCAGACGTTGCCAGGTATTCATGAGTAAATCATCAAGTGAACAATAAGCACAACTTTTAATTTGATCGCAACTTAGCGTGCAACAAATGTTCACTGCAATAAGATGAATTTTTGAAAGATATATAATAGGAATATCAATTACCGTTTAAATTAAATTAAATTAAATATTCAGGATCAATGTCTTGTCACTACGCGATCTAGTCTCCAACTAAGCAAAGCTTTTACTATGGAAACTAGATAGCTGATAGATACATACTTTAACGTACTTTTTGTAAATACATACATACTATGGAAAGATTAACCCATACAGTAGAAAATAACAATATTCATCATAATTCTCTACTCATCATAATTTTCTACTCCTGGGGATCGAATCCATACTCTCCGGCACAATAGATTATTACCACATTCACTGCGCAAGTCGTCGTATTTCTAGATATGTACTTGATTCTTAATTCTGAATGGCTTACCGCGCTAATAAGCATCTCGTTCGTGTTAGACCTTGTCGGTTATACAAAAATGTAAATAGAGACTAATGTTAGACCGTTTATAACATGATGTATCCCTTTTTTACAATCTTCCCATTAATCACGCCTCAGGACAAATCTTTTAAAAGCATCTGTGATCTGTATATTATAACAATGAATCTCATAAATATAAATCATCATAGCATTGAATGCTGCAAAGAGAGAATCAATAATGATATTGAGCTATTTAATACTTTAATAAGGTATGTGTTTTAATAACGGAAAATAGCTATATAAAAGCTAGTGTAAAAAATTAATTGCTAATTGATAACGCAGGTGTGTTTTAATTAAAAATATATTAATGCAATTCATACTATAACAATGTTCATCTATAAAATAGTAAACCGGGTAAAATTATGTAAGACCTATAGTGTTATATTATTTGTTGTAAGACTGAATTGAGATTAATACTTCTTATGGCACTTTCTCAGATGAAATCGTGGGATAAATCATTGTCCATAAAAGTACTTCAATACCCCATTGTTCAATTTGCGAACATGTGTTAGTCTTCTTACAAGTGTCAATGCTACTCTAAAAATAGTAATTTATACATTGAATTTTGATAAGAAAGTCTTTAATTTTTTGTTAGTTAAATTTCTTATTTAATCCAAAGATTAGATCCTTGGTGGTAGGTGCAGCAATATCTAGAAAAAGGAAAACGTCTTTTCCCAAACTACCAAGGGTAGACTGAAACAGGCAGGCCTTCCAAACTGGCATGCGTTTTTCAAGGGAAGCAGATGTTTGTCCGATCCTTTTCTCACTATTCTAAAAATAATTTGATGCCAGGTCTTCCCGCATTACCAAGGGTGGAAGAAGCGAAAGAGAGACGTCGCTCCGTCATGGTGCGGTGGTCTGGCGGAGTTGGAGATTCCGCTAGAGCTGTACCAGGAAGGGTCCTCTACCTTCTTGAAGAACAACATCATCTTGGACCGAAATACGAGGAGGCACGATTGGGAAACTGGAATTTGATAACTAGGACTAATAAGTACGTATGATAACTTTTTTATTTCTATATTTTGAGCCAGTAATGTGCTGCTGGGTAAAGGCCTCCCTTTCCCTCTTCCAATCCTTCCTGTTTTGACCTATAGTGGTCTTTGTGGAAAGAGTCAAGTTCGTCCCGCCATTTCCTTTTGGGCCTTCCCCGCTGCCGTCGTCCCTTGTTGGGGATCTACTTAGTGGTGATTTTTGCCCCCAACTCAGTGGAAATGCGGCATACATGGCCTGCCCAATTCTACTTGAGCTCAGCAACTTTGAGAGAAACGTCATATATTTCAGTTTTGGAACGCAGTATTTCGTTTCTAACACGGTCAGAGATATTCTTGAGATAAAATGATAACTTTTACGAATTATAGTTTTGTGAACTAAATATTAAAAATATTTTTTATTGCGAAAAACAACCTAAGTTCTTAAGATATACCTAAGCATATTAAAATAAACACATTATCAACCGTTTATAAAATTAATCATGGTTTAGTAGATATATATTTTCTTTATCTCACGACATTATTATTCCTTATCTTATGACCTATTCATTCATAACATTTAAGCTAATATTTTATTCTGATTAAAGTGATAAACGTTAAGAAATAACTTATTCTTTGATACGAATGTAAAATGCATTATCTTAAGCAAATTGTTGTGTCAATGCGGTCCTTTAAAGAGTAAAGCTTGTTTACCAACTTGCAACATTGTTGGCGTGTTGGCACAAAACATCAATAATCATCACTTAAGCGGACATTACCACGAGTGGTTACACAGTGCGATACTGTTCTGCGGGCTATTCAATATTTTCCAGGCATATGGTAATATACTAAATTAACACATTTAACCTTGCGTTTATGAATATCAGCTTAAACAAATACGCTGAAGATTGATTGTACGTACGAAATGTTGTGACAGTTTAGTTTACGAGCCCATTAACGCAGTGTCCGTAACACGGTCGTTGACTCATTATGACATTAAACGTTTGGCTGAAATTCAATGGATACGATTATTAAATAGTTCACTAGTTCATAAATGATTACGCTGAATAACCTGACACACATAAAGATATAATCAATTTTTTTTTCTTAAAATATGTGCACATAACATGGCACAAACATCAGTAAATATCTACAATAGACAAATGATTGTCACTGTGAATACAGAAGCAACGAATGACTCCAATAAATCATTTTATACTGATATATTTATTATGAACACATCTATAACAACAACATAATTTATACATATTAGCAATAATAATATAATATAGCGTCATAATATTATTCCTTATTATAACATTTATCAACATTATTGTAAATAACATTGTAGAATTATTATCATTAACACCTTTATCTGTATGGTTTCGATTGTATTTCGTGGATATGACATACCTAAAATTAAATAAAAATGTATTTTAAATAGAAAAACAATGATACATGTATTTTCAAATTCCGCAGCCTCAAGTTCAGTGAGTTGTTGAGTTTTAATGAGTTCTTTAGAAATCGACGTATTATAATAGAGTGGCCTGCTGAGTAGAAGATACGAGTTACTTCTAGATAGATCGTAGTTTCATTTGTTAGTCATATTTTATAAGAATTCAGTAGATGATAACTTATAATTATTTATATTCTAGCAACGTTATAAATCACGAAAAGTCTTTTAAATTTAATAAAAATGAAGTCACTCTTTTAAAGAAAATAATTAATATGCATCAAAATTTGAATTTTTGATTTTTGAAATTGATTGAATACAGATTAAAATGTTACTTTGTAAAAAGGTTTGCAAGGATATAAATAACACTCGTAAAGCCATAACAGACGGCGTGGTACGCCAGTTCCGGCACAGACACTTGAATCGGCAATCGAACCCGGAACCCGTTTGAAATACTACGTGTTATTTTTTCAATCTCCTTTGTTTATGGAGATTATGATCAGTATTTTAAAGGCTTTTGATGACTTTCAATTTAAAGAACATGAATAAATTAAAATCTTATAAGTAAATGATAGGAATACTAAACAGGGAAACAGATTTTATTACCGTCAATTTCAGTTTTTTTCGATACTTCGGTAAAACTTATGAAGTTATTAAATGAAAAATTTAATAATTGTTAAGAATTTGGTTATGATTAATTGATAAGAAATGAAGCATGAAGTCGCAATCTAAAAACGCAATCACACGTATCAAGCCAGTTACAGCATAAATGTATCAATTAATCAAATTGAATGCTTTCTAAACGATCTTCCGTATCGCGTGCGAGTACTTACATCACGACAATGCACAAAATTGCATCACAGATATAAAAAAGACTTAACTGTTTGTTATTCGAATATAGATTCCATTGATATGCAACAATGATTCCTGGTATCGTTTTTTCTCTACCCTTATTGGGCTTATACTAGCGCTTTGTGCATCAATTGACTGTCAATCAAACGTTGAAGGAACGTCTTAATTTGTTTCTTGGTAACTTTTACCTGCGCCTGCATTTTGTTTTAAAGTGGGTTTTTTTAAATATTATAATCTCGCTGCGTTCTCATTTTGTTAATTTATTAAGTTATATTTCATGTGAAGTCCCATTTTGTCCATTTGAGCCATTGCCAGTCTTTAGTTCTAAAATAAAATAATTAGGGTACTAATTGTCACTGAACCACCTCCGTGGTAACTTCCATTTAGAATAATCAGTACCAATGATTCTAAGTGCCTTGAGATAACTTTTTACTGTCGTATCGAACGCAAACAATAAAACCTGATCAATCATTTATTTAATAAGTAGTTGATAAGCTAAGTGATTGATGAGACCAAAATGTAATTGAATTAATATTTATTTAGTAGAAGTCTAAAAGTCTAAAAATAGCACGTTTTTTCTAGTTTATTCAAATAAGCATATTTATTTATAACTTAGTTGAGTATTTAAATTAGTGTTCTAGCTCAGTGATATTGGCTTGTGTCACAAAATAATTACTTATCTTGTGTTATAGAATTTTAATTATGCCGAGGGAAAAATATATAAAACCATTTCTTGTTCTATGATAATACACAATCTCGATTTCTATGAAGGATCAACGCAAAAGTAATGCAATTTGTTTCGTAATTTATAATTGCTCACATGTAGTGAGCTAATATTAAGACAAAAGTCCGTTGTTATTTATTTTTAAAAATTTCTTTATTTCCTATATTATAAATATGGTAAAGAAATATTCTGTATGTAAAGTGGTAGAGAGGTGTAAAAGGTGACTAAGTAATGCGTCTCGGTCAAGCGTCCCATAATCATTGTATAGTAAATATTAAATACATTCACATCTTCCTTAATTATTTTTAGAACAAAAGTCTCCTTGAAGAACTTGCTCAAGCCAGGTCGCTGGTACCGTTTTCGAGTAGCTGCAGTGAGTGCGTCTGGAACCCGAGGATTCTCAGAGCCAAGTGCCCCCTTCACTCCCAGGAAGGGACCCAGACCACCACCTGCGCCGAAGAAACTGAAAGTCCGTCCAGTCAAGTCAGATAATGGTAAGCATCATTATACAAATATTTTTGAATTAAAATTATTAATCCCTGAAGTCTTAGAAGATTAGAATTTTAGCACAAATGAGGATTTATGTTATCACAATCCATCATTTAATTGATTTTAACTTCCTTAAGCGGAGGAAAAGAAACATTTGTTAGCTTCGAATAGAGTTTCTATTTTGTAAAATTTATATTTTTGATTACCTGTTACAATGTGAAAAATATTTGTGTAACTTTTAAATATTCAGCTAGTACTTCTTATTATACTATTTTGAATAATTATTTATCAATTATTGATCAAAATATTTTAAGTAAGAATATCATATTATCCGCATTGAAAGGTAAAATGAAATTGACCTACAGGCACAGTCACCATAAAGTTGGAATGGAAGGAGCCCAAATCCGATTTACCAGTAATGAAGTACAAGGTGTTTTGGAGCCGACGTGTGAGGGGACTAGGGGGAGAATTAGATTCCGTGCTGGTCAATCACCAGACGGTTCCAAAGGTAACTTGATCAATTTTGTAGATTTCTATGCGTGGAGATTAATGTATAGCGATTTGCATTAGTGGGAGTAGAACTGTGTTTCTGAATGTTTTTTGATATATGTAGGCAGCGCATTATAGCATTAATTTTTAATTAATTAATTTAATAACGGTTATTTCACCGTTATGATCAAGCTATGAACAGCTGGAAATAAAAGATAGCTTTTTAATTATAAATAAATAAATAGGTAAATATTCACGGACATTTGACACATCGTCATATTTTTGTAAAAACATAAATACTATAGATAAACAAAACTAGACAGTAGAAAATTACAATGTTCATCACAAAATAATTTTCTACTCCATCGAACCCACACCCTCTGGCGCAATAGCCACTGGTATAGCCACTGCGCCAATCGAGTCGTCCTTATTATGCCTTACTACCTGCTTTCACGCAAATTAACATGCGTGAATTTACTTTTTTATGGAATAACATGAAACATGCATAATATAACTCGGGAAGTAATAGTTAAAAACGTAACAAATCTGTTGCATATTTAATGCATATTCATAATCAGACAGACTTGGATATCGTTTATCAATTACACTACCATTAAGTTTTTTCTATTTTCGAGACTAGATTAATTACACAACGTTTCTTTTAGGAACAACATTCTGTGGAAATATCAGATCTACAACCGAATTCTTTGTACTTCCTCCAAGTCCAAACCATTAGTTTATTTGGTCTTGGAAAACTCCGCAGTGAAAAGGCAGCCATTTTCTACAATACAACCACGACTGAAGGTAAACAGCTTTGGAAATTAAATCAGTGAAAAAGTGGGTTAATAGGTAGTGGCCATTTAAACTCTTTGACGCATTTAATTTTAACGTAAAAAAGCTGTAACAATGTTGTATTGTAATTGAAAACAATTGTGATTTTTAGACAACCTGTTTTGTAAGCTGGGCTAGGCAATATCACTATTATTCAAGGCATTTAAATAGTTGTATTTTATTAAACGAAATTAAAAATTGGAGTTACGTATAATTTACCAATATAAATACCAAAAACAAAGTTCAGATATCCCTATGTTTTTATCAGCTTTAAGGGAAAGAAAGGGTTTCTAAAGTCACTCTATATTGGAGTTTTATCGGTTTAGATGGAGATATTTCCGATACTTAATCTTTATGTAAATAAAAAGCACGATTTAAAAAAATGCATTCAACTTACATTTTTCTCATTAAGAAATATTTCCAGAGCGCCCACCAGAACCACTTCAAAAGCGCAAGGATGAAAAGAAAATAAAAGGTGTAAGACTGAATAGATTTCTATGGGAAGATCATAAAATAAAAGCCAGAATAACATGGCAGCCTGCCACTAATAATAATAAGGAACAGCAACCGAAAAGGTGACATATTTTTATATCACTTGGAGCTAACATAACGTTCTCTATTAACTCACTGACATATTTACCTACCCGCAAGACATTAAAAAAATAACAAAAATGTTTAAATTAAGCTACTAATAAATTTAATTATTTACTATTTGAAAATATATAGATATTTTTGATATTTCGGCGATGCCCTGGCTGTTTGAAGTAGCAAAGAGCCGTGAACTATAAGTATACTAAAAAATCTAATTTTAAAGGTCGGTTTTTTATATTTTTTATTTAATTTGCAGATTTTATGTACACTGGAGAACTTTTAAATGTCATCATCCTATAAAAGAAATGAAAAATCTTTCGGCGATTACGGAGGTAAACAATAATTTAATTACAATTAAACAAACTTAGGTTTATATACATTACTAGCTTTTGCCCGCGGCTTCGCTCGCGTAGACTACAAAATGAACATAGTTGTTATAAAAAATATGACATTAATTATATATAATTTAATTTGACGCTCATTTATACAATTTTAAANNNNAATTCATCCTTAACCTA
>LQNK01000367.1:577543-657388 GCA_001586405.1 Phoebis sennae | reverse complement strand
CGCGCTCGAAGCTGCGGGCCGCTCCCGCTCCGCGCCCGCGCCCGCCGGCACCGCGCCGCACACCGCCGCCGCTATACACGAGCTGCGACGCGTGCTCGCCGTGCCGCATGTTAAGGTTAGTTTAGTGTAAAAAAATCTTTAAAGATAAATCAGTGGTCAACTAGTGTCTAAACGAAAGCGCAATGTTGAGGATGGTATCATAAAATAAATATATTTTTAAACACAACTGGCGGTGCGACTGGACTGGACCGCACTTCGCGGTAACTGTAACATACTTCATATTATATTATCTTACATTTGTTTCCACCACCCACCGCTTGACGCGCCGCATACCGCGCCACACTTCGCATCGCAGCTCTTGGTCAGCGGTTTGTGCCGTATGGGTTAACGTTTGGTTTGTTATTTCTACTTATTGAGGCACGGACTTTGGGTAAAGACGAAGAAGGTATACAGCCTGTAACCTAATGCACGGCGTCTTCAATGTCCCAACTGTTTAGAGAAGTGTACGGTTTTTTATACAGGAATTATACTACTCACTAGTGTCACCTACGTTTTTCGTTTCGCTAATTGTGGGGTGTGCTAGGTAGTGTAGTCTTCGTACGCGAGCTACGTTTCATGGTAATGCCGCAGCTATTCACGTATCTCACTATTAGCCCGGTGCGTCCAGGGCAGTGCTGCCTTTGTACACTAGCTACGCTCCATGGTAATGTCGCCGCTATGCACGTATCTTACTATTAGCCCCGTGCCTTCAGGGCAGTGCTGCCCTCGTACACGAGCTACGCTCAATAGTAATGCCGCCGCTGTAAACGTAAATCACTATTAGCCCGGTGCCTCCAGGGCAGTGCTGCCTTCGTACATGAGCTATTATATATTTTGTATATATACTATATTTTGTATAGGAATTACATATTGTATACATAAGTGAAGCTGTAGTTAACTTTAGTCAGTAAATATTATTTTACACGGTGTCGTTATCTGGAAGCATGGTTGCAGACAATTAATCTCAACTTGTCTGTGTTGCTCGATAGATGCCTCGGGAATTAATATGATACGTTTAGAAGTTGTTTCTTTAACGCCATCTAGTCTACAGCAAGGGTGACTCCGCTACTTATGAAAATTTAAACGTTTTAGACATGTTTCACTAGATGGCGTGTATATCCCTTTTGCATTTCTTTTTCAATTTCGATGCAGCTTTTCTTTTTATAATCAATATTTATAATGTCCATCAGTGATTCCTTGTATGTAAGATTTTAAATAAAAGTTTATTACTTAATTATTGTACTAAATACTTGGTATATAAATCAAACAGAAATAATTTCAATAGAAGTACAGTTTGCCTTTACGTGGGCGAGCCTACAGCTTATTACTTTTATCTCCTCCAGCACTTCGCACATAAATTCTTAGTGGGTGAATAAAATATTTCAACGCATAGTCCTCCTGTACCGCGTTAGTGTCAGATGAATTCGCACGTAGGCAATACATTTACAGCGATGTGAGTTATGTGACACTAGTTGAAATTAAGATCTGACGCGAAATTGTGTTGCGTAGAATAATGGATTCTTTATAGTTCTTTTTTGGACAATTTAAGGGCTACAATTTTCTAAATAGCTTCTATATTCTGGATTTTTGCGATCGTAGGTTGTTTACTAGGTTCGAATTTTAAAAAAGGATCTGTTGTCGAAAATTAAAAAGTTTAACTCATACTACCTACTAATCTTTTTATGAATGAGCAGTTTGTAAATGAATGAGTCTGCTATATTTTTGGGTGCGTGAAATGAAGTTACGTTGAATAGGCAAGTGCGAGGGGTTGTATGTTTTTTTTTTGAAATCAGGATGTTATATTATACGCTTACTTTTTTAATTGTCAAAGAAATAAAATGCAAATATTTTTATCAAACACTTATACTTTATTCGTTACTAACGTACTTCATATACGTTGTAATAACGTACCTTACGTACCTTGTACGAGAAAATATGTAATCGTGCCCATGTAAAAGCCTCAGAAAAACATTCTTTAGTCCTAAGTATATAAAACGTCGACTTAAATGAATAAACCACATTTTAAATCTGTTGTCAACCTTTTCAAATAAACCTTCGAAGCTTACAAAATAATTATTGTACTTAATCCGACATAACGCGTATTCAAACAGCAGATTGTTACCGACACAGCCCGGCCGACATTTTACATTAAATGCTGATTTTAAATAATAACATTGTTATTAATGAGCGCCAGTCGTTGCTACGTCATAATTTATCCCCGCTAACTTCGTAAAGTGTCAACCCTCTTTAATTTAAGGACCAGCAGGAGATGTTTTGGATATTCGTCCTTTATTATGTGTCGGGAACAGTATGACTTTGTTACTCCCTTGTTATTGCATGTTATTATCGTTTTATTGAATGCCGGGAATAATGCGGGAACTATTGTGGTGCGGTCTTGTTTTGTTTAATTAATCACTGCGGTAAATGGACAGTCTGGGGAATGAAATGTTTGGGATTTTACTATATTCTCACATCTTATTTCGTATTGGATTATCTTTATATTGTATTGGAAGCAATCAACGATATGAGATAAACGTATTTTATGTATAAAATTGTACGTAATCCTTTCATATTCATTTCATTTGTGAATTGTTCGTTGCAATCTTTTAGTGAGGATTTAGCGTGCATTTGTCAAATGGAGCTTAATACTCTGATCGACTCGTGTATGATACACGTGTAACACAGTTTCTAGTAAAAGCAATCGTTAACGTTCTGTATCATATTAAGCGACAACAAATGTATATTGTATGGATTCTATGTTAATTTTCATATCTACTTCTTTGATGATTTAGCCTATGCCATCATTTGCTCATATGATATGCAATACCATTAAATGTCTTAAGGGCGGTGCCTAAATACCTTGTTACTAAAGTTTTGTTACACATATTTGCCACATTAAGTGTGAGAAAAATTCTTTTCTATAAACAAATATGTCAAACTTTTCCTGGTGATGATTACAATAATATATCTTTTGCTTAGTTTCGCTAAAAAATTTTTAATGGTTTATTTGGTATAACTTTGTATTAAATAAAATTTAATATAATACATTAAACATATACCCCTGGAGCAGTAGTAATATTGTGAAACCTGCCTGTATTTACTATACCATATAATTAAACTTTTATTTAACGTACATTGCTCTCTAAGTTCGAAACTAATGATCGTCTCTAGTCCCAGCTTCATCAATGTCCGCGGAAGGGACGTACATACGAATTGAATGCGTTGCACCATTGGATGCGTCACATTGCAGCTACGGTTAAGACGAATTACCTGCGATGTGTTATACGGCAATTTCACATTTTCACTGAAACGAAATTTCTGGACATTTAGAAAGTTCTGCAACGAATCGAATAAAAGGAAATATGAAATTGTTTTCGATGATTCTTTCTATATACATAGATATTTAATAAAGTGATAATAATGTCACGCGTATGAATGTTTTGCATATTATGGATGTTTTACAATGTCTAACAAAATGCTCAAAACCATTTTTTATTTATTACCATTGCCTTTAACACTTGTAACAGGTACATTTATCCAGAACTAATAATACCTTAATCATAAACATCAGGGGCAAATTATTAACAATCTTTCAAATATTTCTCAGTTATCGTAGAGTATATTAAACATATCATGACAACTTCACAATCCTAGTTATAACTTCACCAAAACGAAATGGGATCAGCCCGTCTTATTACTCGATGTTATTATGTTCCCCGCGTGTCTTCGGCGTGCGACTCGGGTTTCCGTGTATTTTACAACTAGATGCCGAGATTAAGTCACGTAATGGAATAGTAAACATGTTCGCGGATAGATAGAATATTTAAATTGTGCAAATACGTTATTGATGTTGAATGGAAGTGCGCGAAAACAGAATTTCGAATTGAAATCGGCGGCCAATATTGTGTGAGGTTGAGTAATCACGAGTAACAAAAATTAAAGTAATACTTTATTCGTAAACTGTATTAAATCAAAATAATTCTTTCACGTCCTTAAATAAACATAATTGTTAACAGTAAATTATCGAACGAAGTACAAATCGTCAATTTAAAAATAATACTTATAACAATGGTAGCATGTTTATTCTTTTAGTCTTCTTGAGATCAATTCCACTAACACAGATTCCACAGATATTAAATTGCATGTATAACTTTGTAGCGGTTTCTGTATGTAACTAGTAGCCGTTGTCGCGTTTGTCCTCGTCAAAGGAAAGCGCAACACAGACGTAACGCCCTTAGATTCAGCCCAAAGGCGCTCAACGTGTGGACAGTGCTCAAATATTTGCTTTCAGTATTAGGTACTCGGATAAAGTTCTTTATGTAACAGCTCGTTACTAACAGCTTACATGAATTTATAACTTTATGCTTCGACGAGACTACACATAATTTATTGCACAGTTTAAATACCTGCAAACACATTTACGGATTCGACGCTTTTCAAATGTGATTTTAATCCTGAATATCTATGTTTGCTCGCAGTTAAGACTTTCAAAAGTTTTAATGTACTCAACGTTGCTTACTGTTTAATGTTATTCAACTGCATTAAACTTGCTATTCCCATAACTTCCAGCGGAGGTAATTATAACAGAGCGAAGAGAAGCGCTAATTTAAGTGTCAAATATTTATTCCCAGCACCCGTAGGTCCTCTATTCACACGAGCTCACAAAAACGAAAACTTATATTTCATTTTGGAACGCGCAGCGCTTGTCACATTCGGTGGAGTGTGGAATATTCAAGAGATAGGATAAAAACTTTAGGAAATGTCACATGCCGCGAATTCGTCGAGTACATTCGTGAAAAATGGATACAGTGTCGGTGAGAGAGGTTTTACAGAGACAGGTGTTACCCAAAGTATCCTTTACCTATTCTGTCATGACTTTCTTTTATATTGCATATTGGAATTAATGTTGGCGGACGCACAAGTAAAAGTTTTATAATTTATTGATCTTTAACATTTCCACGTAGGAGATTATTTATCTACTTGCAAAAGGCGAGATTCGTTAAGTGATACTAAGGCGTGGGTCGACATGTTGTAAAGAAAATTCTATCCTTACCCACGCACGCTTACCGAGAAAATGTAACCCACGCATTTTTATGCATTAAATTATGCTTTAAAAAAAATTTTTTTCTAATATTAAGTAAATTTTGTTTTATGGTTTTCGTATAAAGTCAATATATGATGAAAATCATATTGATTGAATCCGTGTTTACATATTCATCAAGTATGCGTAATTAAAGTGTGTTGTTGGTTAGACCCAAGCCCCTTAAACAACTATTCATTTTCTCTGTATTCCTGTGTCAGCCCAATCCCGGATACAGTTCCCGTTCGAACGATCCCCTTTATTAGGTCTCCAAAGACCTCAACATACGCCAGCTCCCAAATTACCATTGCAAATTTTTAATTGCCTCTTGCGTTAACCAACCTCGCTGATTAATTTAAAACTCGCTTGAAATTCGTCGGGCCAGCAATGGCATCGTTATTTTTCCAACCTCTGATAGGGATTTTTTGCGGAATTAGCGCATAATCCTGAACGCGTCCACTCATTAATCAGACTAATGACTACCAACCGACCGTGCGGTTTGAACGTGTGCCGATCTGAGATACGAGGGTGCGAGGTGGGACTTTTTAATCTAAACATTTGGAAATGTTCTTTTGAGAGATTTCGATTCAAATAATCGGACCCTATCTCTGTAATGCCGAAATTCTAGCATAAATTTAAGGTTCAGTTTCGGTTATATTTCCATGTTCCTTGTTATATAACATGACATGCTCCAATGACTGATTTTCAAGTTGTATCTATAGTTACATGAAGTATCTTGCAACGTGTCGGGACTTGAATAATTACCTCGTAGTGGTGATTGTCAGAGTGGACAATAGATGATTTTGACTGCAATCGACTGCTCCAGGCGAATCCAGTTTAATTGGATCGCTTTGAATTGCATTGTTTGTAAAGTGCATAATCAATTAGAATACTGCCGGACTGTTGTTGTTTTTGAATAAATCAATGTATAGATTTTTGTTGAATTCAAATAAACACAAAATATATTAAAAAGAAATGATGTTTTGGGTGTTTGTTTTGTTGAAATTCACACTACTGAACCGATTATAGAAAGTCGAAAATACATACAGTAAAACATTGTTTGAGATATGTCAATTGATTTTCAAAACAAAAGATACTCGCGCTATTTTATTTGCAGTAAAAATGAACGCCCGGCCAAAACATTTTATGATAAATCCTTGTTATACAAACATTTTGTACTTTTTCGAAGTATATGAAAATTTCATGTTTCGTTCAGTGGCGGCAGGTAGGCGAAACAAATGATGAACATCTGTTGCCAAAACGAAAAGCGTGCTCAAAAATAGAAAATTATAAGCTTTACAATTTTGACGATTACGATGTTTTATATCACACTAAAAGTTACACGGATTGAATACAATGCTATTTTTTTTTGTACGATTGCATATTAAATAATAATTATTTAGTTTTGTACGATTGCATATTAAATAATAATTATTTAGTTTTTAAATTCTAAATCTTAATAAAACTTCGAGTTAGACTAGAAATAGCTTTAACACAAAAGTATGATTACTTTTCACCATGTTCATTCAATGAAACCATTTCGTTGCACTTACTTTGCGTAAGAAAAAACCTCTCTAAAATATCAAATCAAAAGCAAATAAAAAATATGTTGTAACAAAAGCTCAAAGGAAAGCTTGGAAAACAGAAATGGACACCTACAATAAAAGTTAATGTTTAATTGCATATAGAGTTGGTTGAAACTGAAACTTGATTCAAGTCTGGTAATATTGTAACAGGCGACAGAGTAAATATAATTAGAGCGCACTAACCGAACAATATGGGCCACGTCTCAGTAAATTCAATTTTAAACTTACCACGTGGGTAATATGACTATCTTGTATGGATGCGTATGAGTAGTATTAATTATTGATTATTTGTAGAAGTCTTTTTATTTTTTATTTTGTTACTTTTATACAATAAAGTGTTTTCATTTCATTTCAAGTCCAATAAATAATTTTATAGTTTGTTAATGATGTAGTATCAAACGTTACGTTTTAACGATTTTTAGAGTTAAAACTAAAAATAAAAATTATGTCATCAACTATAAAACATTTGTTATATACAAACATCGGATTTGTTTTTTCTTGTGCAATAAATAACAATTTTACTTTCAATACCGTAAATCTCATGCACTCGTCCCTCGGGTTCAAAAGTTTCGAAGTGTGTCAAACTATCATGTTTTGAATTAGAGCTAAAATTATGTCATAATTTATGGTTTGTGAAACTAATTAATTAGTCTGTAAGCCTGGATAATGCCTTTTGAGATAAGGAATTTTCATCCCGGTATATCATGTAAGATTTGTCCAATTGTGATAAATATGTTAGATATTAGAAGAATAGGTTTTATTTGGTATAAATCGCATTTTACTCATAAAACTACCCCCGAATAAGTATGTAAAGAAAAGTCGGCAAAAACATAAAAAAAGTTTCTATATATTACTTTTCATAGGTATATCAATTGTGTAAATAATAAAAGACGAATTGGGAACCGTCGTCTTTTGGACATTAGAAATGCGTATTAAAATTTTTTTTTCACTACACACGCAATCTGCAATCTGTCACAAAGCAATCACGCGCATCCATTCAAACGCCCATTTATTTGATGACTCTACTTCCATTTCACTATATCTATATTTTTTTGTCTTCCATGGTATCTTTTTAAGGAAGATCGAACACATCTGAAATAGTACTAAAACCATCTACCCTAATAAAGAGTAAAAGTTATTACGTTCATTTTTGTACAAAGCAAGAGTGCATATGAGTCTAGTCATCATTCGACTGTCTCTTGCCAAATAAAGTTCTATAAACTCGGTTATTAAATATGAAAACATGATCCAATTGGCAGTTGAATGGTATGCTGAAGCAATTCAAGTGTGTGACCTATTGACTTATGAAATTTCACTTGCGCCATTCTAGACAGCAGACTTTTCAGATGAATGTAATAAAGTTTGTAGGTCACGGTAGTTTTTAGTTTCCATGTAATACTTTGAAGGGGAAATGGATATTATTTTTCCACTCTTTATGCCGCGTTGGGTCATCCAGATTTGCTCGCCAAATACTCGGTAAACGAGTGTTTTTATTTGGAGTGTTGCCAGTTAATATAATGATACAAAAGTGAAACTTAATTCAATAAGCGGTAGCGGTATTCGTCTATAAAACGAAACATCTGTCAAAACGAAGAAAAATAATGTACAAGGAAAATACACTTCTCAGCATAGGACCGATCTTTTGTGGAACATAATTTTGGTCCTTTTGTATGGCTTTCTCGTTTAAGTAATTTCTAACATTAAGTAAGACAGCGGTAATATAATTATTCTTTATTACTGCTTCCTCAAAAATACGTGACCATATATTTCAAGGAGGAAGTTGACTATCTTTATATGCGGCATAATTTTAATAGGACACAATTTTGCGTTAATTATAACTTTAATTGTGTTTAATAATAATTGCAGCAATCTGAACATTTGTTTACTGGTAATTAAGGGTGGGTTTAATTATAGAGCAATGTTTTATGTTATACTGGAAAAACTGGTAGTACGTGCGCGCGTATTTCACGTCCGCTCTAGAATTCTGAAAGCTAATTAGATTTTTCTCAAAAAACCCGCTGTGGTTACGTAATGCTTTAAATGGATGACGATATGAAATATCAAGCTCAAATTCTGCGTTGAATTAAATATCATTCAACGCGAATTAATGGACGTTTAGCGTATTATATATGCATAAACTTTCCTACGCAACTCCTAGGCTTTGCGCTGGAACACACATAAATCGCGCTTTTCGCGAAGATTGTATTATTTCTAATTTGGATCGATTCCAAAACCTTGTTATAATGCAAAGGGAATGTTGGAAAGCGGTTTCAGTAACGCCTCGTTGAAAGGTTACTGTATAACTTCTATCTGAACAAATAGAAAGAAAATTTATAGAAGAACTGATTTGTTATAAATCGTAACTTATTTTCCACTCATGATGTAGCATTTATTTCAGTCCGTTCCGCACTTGTGCTTGAACCTGGATAATGTCTGCAAATACTATCATTTTTAAATGTCCACCGTTCTTACCGGGATTTCAAGATTAACGTCCCACTGAAATATATCTGAACGCCTAAAGTCTTTTTATTTAAAGTTGGTACTTTTTAATAAAGCATATATTATATAGTTCAAAGCAAAATATACGTATGTCTATCGCTTTCATGACTTTTGTTGTATTGCTGCATTTAGACTGTATCAGTGTTTGTTTGTGATGCAAATATCTTATTTATTTGCATTTGCGTCTTGACATACATTCGTGTGCGTGTCATAGAGGAAATTCATAACAATTGTTACTCCTCCACTTTCTCCTCCAGTGAATTTTGACGCACACGAAGCTTAAGAGCAAATCGAACGGAAAACTTCCAGGCGTTCGGAAGAACTGAAATGTTCGCTATATTGTGAAGCGTGGAAGCAATGCATTGGTGTATTTCAGCTCGTTTCAAACGTTCAACTCACGATACCTAACGATTTGTTACTTGTTCGAATTTGATACGCGGAAATAAGTATATTATATACGCTTTGCTCGGAAGTTTCCTGTGAGATTTGAACGAAATAAGTTTCAAATTCGTAAACAATTGGCGGGAAGCGATAACAATTTTGTCGATGTGCCGTAGAAGACTTTTATAGCTGAGAATTTACGAATTGGAAATTATATTTTTCTAATAATCAAAGTTACAACTTTATAATAGATATTCTGAGAATAAAAATGAGTGGTAAAACGACTGACAAAAATAATAATAAGCTCACCCTATTTTCATATAAAAGGGATGATTTAGGTGGAGCGTAACCAAAGCGTAACTAGAATAATAATATCTTGTGCAATGTGCGATTTAGAGAAAATCCTCTTGAGACCGAACCATTCTTGCACGATAAGGAAATGCTGGATTAAACTCGAAACCCAAAGAACATTGCGTACAAATGTACAATGTAGGGAAGATAACAACATTTTTAAAACCTTTCAAAATAGCCGCGCTATCGCAATATGCATTATCGCAAACAAGGTACGAAGCCTACGCGTGTATACCAATTTATTATAATGAACGCTCGTGCGCCAGCGGCTTCAACCGCTCATATTTTACAAGTCTAGATATACCGTAGATATCGCGTAAAAGCACCATGAGATCGTCTGTGGCCTTGTGCCAGAAGTTGCGCAACTCTCATATCCTTGCGTTTTGTTATTCGTGTTTACCGAAAACGTCGATATTGCAGAACTTATTACAATGTGTAAGGTCAACAAATAACTGCATCGTACATGGAATTATTATTCGTATTGCAAATTGTTTTTGGGAAATGATTTCTATCTTTTTTATAACTTTCCTATGAAACGATATTTGAACGGTTTATATTATGGAGTTGTGATGTGAACCAAATAAATATAAGTCAAGTACCTCACCGAACCTTATTTGAATATTAAAATAAAATATAAACAACTTTAAACGTGTTGTATGTTAGTTTATTGATGATAAAGATAACTTAAAATTAATTTAACTAGTACTTTCAATTCAGTAAGAAAATTTATAGACATTTTAACGTTTCCAAGGAGATGGCGCAGACATACATTTTAATATATGTACTTGTTGGTATCGATATTGCGTACATTTATAAACTTCCTACACATAAAATAACGACAATTCCCTAAACACAATTCACATTTATTGCTAAAGGATTTACTTGAACCTTATGAAGAGTCACCATAAACGGCTGGAGACGAAGTAGTTCAATGTACAATTTATTTGATGTTCAGATAGAAATAGGATTACCGTAGCACGTGATTGGCTTACTGGAGTTTTACTCCTATTTTTTATTGCACACGTCGCGTGTTTTACCTTGTATTTTTCTTAATAATTCGATTTTATGAGATTCATATTCCATAAATAATACATCAGAGAGAATCACTAATATGGTTTACAGAGCGAAACCTTTCTTAGATTCCATAAACTCGACATCTTAAATAAAATCAATGTGAAACTTCTTACCATATTATAAAATTCGGTCAATTGTCTATAAATATGTATTTCATACTTTGTATGTATGGAATAGGCAATTTATTTTATAATTATTTGCAATACTACTTTCTCATCATAGGTTAATTCTAGGTGCATCCGTCGTGCATATAAACATACATTCATTATAGAAACTGCAAGTTGTAGCACACCTACGCCCCGAGTTTCACTTCAAAATGACAAAAGCCGAGTATAAATCATAGCCATAAAGCCGATAGCATTGTTGAGATAGCTCAGGTGCTAGTACTAATTGTTATAGCACTGAATTATGCAAATGACAAACGTATTTATTAGTTGGTGTAATATATGGTAATGTGAATTTAATCAAGACGTTGGAATATGGAATAGTAAAGGTAATTGAGTGTTGTTACATATGAATTAAGAAGCGAGGTATAAATATACTAGCTTTGATAAAATATTAATATTTAGAATAAATATTGCACGCTTAATCGAATTTCCATATAATATGACACATGAAATTCAAATAAACAATGGTAGAAAATAAAATATATCTGATATTTAAACCCTATTAAAATATTCAACCAAAAAAAACACAAAACAGTTATTTCTTTGTCGTTTATTATCCTCGTGAAAAGCAGTATAAATTGAAATATTCAATAAAGCCTAAATAATAAAAATCGCTAAATTTTATTTTAAAAAAATATAAAATTCGAATCAATATTGTCTGATATTGAAAAGCACACGATTGCAGGAAGTGATTTCTCGTGTCGAAACCTCCTTATGTACCTGTAAAATGCCACGTTTACGACCAAATTGGCTCACGTGCCTTATAACATTATTAGCTTATATAGGATACACAACGCTCCTTCCCTTTGATAGAGGATTATGGACACATGAAGCAAATAGGGGATCCCGATATTGATTTCATAATACCCCTGCCGCTTCTTCTGTGCCCTCAAAGGTTGCTAGGTTCAAAGGCATAGCGTTGTTAAGAAATGAAAAGCAGTCGATATTGCCTATCTCTACAATGTATAAGAATCGAAAAGTTACTTTCGGATTTCTTTTGTTAAAGGAACCTAAATGGATTTACAGTAATGCATCTTACTGTTTTTTTTTTATTTTGAGTGAGAATATTCTGTTAAATGTTCAGATCTCATTTCTTTTTCTTTCGTATTTTTAATGTAAAAGTAAAGCTAGTTATGACAACTTAGGCTGTAATTCTATTAGATACTATGCTATAAGAAAAAGTTGAATAGAACTATCGGTATAATTATAAAAGCAACTTATCTCAAACTAAGTGTTCACTGAACGCTTGGTAGATATAAATCTATGCATACTCATAACATTATAGAACTGAGGGATATAATTAAAATCGATTAATGACGTAGATAAATGTTGCGATAGAACAGGCCATTTAAATATTTAATAAATTATGGTTATTACGTTCTTCATAAAAAGTAGTAACTCAATTTTCAAATGTAATTCCTTTGTTTTTTTTAAATTTCCTAATCAAAGGTCGTCTGCTTCAATAATGATCTGCACACTAACCTGACTTGCTGCTTGTTTTTAGGCTGGTTTTATAAGATTGATACAAAATAATGACTCTCTCACTTTCAAATGGTAATTAGAATACACAAAAAATATTAGAAAGTTATGTTTTTTGTAAAGAAATGTTGAGTGCAAAGCGTATGATATCTCACAGTAACATATTGCCTCTACGAGAAAGAGGCGAGAAAATGTAGCACTTTGTTTGTATAAAAAGAGGTTATATTCAGTAATGTCAGTATATTCTTATTAAAAACTGCAAGCTTCTCGTTAGATAGTATTTTTAATATGCTTTGTTTTCATAACGATGTTATTATTTAATTTCTTACTAAGTACATGTTCTAATTAAGTTAAGAAATGAAGTAGTATTTTAAAAGGTTTCATCTCTCGTAATATAAGCACGTATTTGTGAGCCTGAAATATGTTTTGTCGCTGCAGAAAATATAACCTCATCATGTCTGCATTTGTGTCAATTTGTCTTTAGTCATATTGTATGTGAAATTTCTTTCATATATTTTGTTGTATATTTAATTTTTAAAATCGTCAGTTTTTTTTAATTCCTTGCAAAATTATAAATTTTTTATAATTGTAAATTCCGCTTGTCTTTGGAAAAACCAGTTAGAGTGAATATTTTTATATTGTATATTCAGGAAGCTTCTAAATACTATTTTAAAGTTTGTGATACGTGAACTTTTTAAATGTTTACACAGAATAACAATAAGTACCATTACATAAAAGATGCCCAAGGTATTGAAATAATAAATTATATATTTCACGTGCACATATCGGAAAATATTTAAAATATATTGAACGAGGAATAATTACAGAATATTTTGCCGTATACATTTATTAAAATCACTTAAAACGTTCCGGTGTAAAATGTTAAAAGCTCTCCATTATACTGGATCGTTATGATAAGTCTGCGTAAGTACTGTGTTTCAGTTGCAGATTCTGACTTCGATATTAATACCTTAAGCTATACTCGTATATAATGTATTGTTTCATAAATGTTTTATAACATTAAAACAAAATGTTTTGCTTTTAAATATTCAATTTAAAAGCAAAACATTTGACCTTAAACTTTTGAGCACAATTGTGCATATTTTATAAATACTTCATATTTTACTGCTATGTAATTTCTTGTTAGTGTTTAACTCTGTATATTATAGTTATTGTTATAAAAGCGATTTTCGGAGCTGGGTGAAATATGTTCGTTAACTAAGACAAGGCTTGATATAGATAAACTGAAATCTGCATAAGTCTATTGTAACTGCTAACCAACCGAAGCGGTATTTTAATATTGTAAGTTTGCGGTACTATATCAGGCTCTACTATTTTTATTTATTTCCTGCATTTTAATCTACATTTCTAACTGATTACCTTTTATTATTTGCATTCTTCTGTTAAGTTACACGCGTAAAGAATTCTCATCCCTTTCAGGACTGTCTTTCGATTTCTAAAGAACTCCGACTGTTACGGTCCGTTGCTCCCATTTCGCTCGTTGTACCGAAAAAGCGAAAGTCACTGACTATAAACGGTGTGATTGTACCCGTCGGATGCCTTTGGAAATCGATTGGTTGATGGGAAGCTTAAATGCGCTTGAAGGAATCATTCACAGATTTCGCATGTTAAAAGTTCAACGATGTGTCTATAATTTGTATTTAATTTTAACATTTTATTCAGATTTCAACATTTCAATCTGCTCTTCACCAAACCTAACCTTAATGAAATTGTAGGTATGGTTATTTCTTAAACTGTCAAATGTAACATATCTATGATAGGTTAGGTTATAGGATTGATACACAATTCTAATAAGCACAAGTAGTTTCATTGTGATATGAATTTTATTGGGGATGGAACTGAGTTCTCAACGTTGAAAGACAATGTACGGAGGGTTGTTACATTATCTTCAATATTACATTCTATATATACAATGATAAAGTCTTATGTTTCGTAGCATTTCAAAATGTTAAACTGACTATCAGAATTACTTTGTAATAAGAGAAGCACTGTCTGGTTTGTTTTTCATTTCTTGAAAACTATGTGCTTAAATTATTTAGTATCAATGTAATGTCCATTGTTCGGTAAAAAAAAAACACTGCAATGCACGCTTGTTTTTTATTTTTTATCACAAAATATAGTTATCGTAGCTACGGTATAATTTGTCCAGGTGTACAATACACATTAGATTTATGACAACTACGCGAGATATAAAAATAACAAATAAGCATATATTTGTAACATTTGTAACGTGAAACATAGTGTACTTGTGGCGTGCAATAAGCGATGCTTATACGAGCAGCGAAAAACGCGGTATTTTTCAAGTCTTTACCTTTTTCCTTTTCAAAAGAGCAATGCTTTTTGAGCTATTGTAAGAATTTTACTGGTTTCTTTATAATTCCATGCAATGGATAATGCACCTTGAAAACGACAAAGTTGTATCGTAATGAATGCAATTATCCTGGTGGGCACTTGCCAAAGCTTCTTATATTCAGTTTAGTTCTAATTATTTAAAATATTTCGATTTATTATACGTTTAGTAAACCCTAAATTAAAAGTAAATAAATATTTCACTTAAACTTATAAATGTGAGTACTTAAAACTTCATTTTAAATTATGAAATTATACGTTTTGCCGATTCATTACGTTTTATTTAAATTATTCAAAAATCCTAAATTAACTCCAAGGTAAAGACCACCTGTTAATTGTTTATATAAATAGAAGTAGCTAAAACCAGCATAAAAGTTATATTATCCCTACTTTGCATAATACTTCATGTATAATTAGTTCTCTCGGCATTCTTCATTATTCACTGACAATGTGCGCGAATTTGTAAGAGAAAAGAATTTCGTAGCACTTTTCTTGAGCTAACTGTTGCTAATGCATTCAGAATACTCCCATCGTCTTTATATTATACTGAGCTTTTGTCATGCAGCTTCGACCACAGTAAATAGGTCAGATTCTAAGTCGCTTTATTGGTCCAAATGAGGCTTGACATTTTCGTTCGCATAAATTATTCAATCAACATAATGTCGCCTATTTAGGCTAGGCCTGCTTTATACGCTATTTAGAGTTGTGTCGCTTTAAATTTAATAGTAGTATTACGTTGTCGTGTCTGAATGAATAAAAACAACGTTTTATTAATATTTTCTTTCACTGAAATCTTAAAAGCAAAGAAATATTAATGTCCTATTTAATCTTAGTTTTCATACGTGTCAAAGATATTTCAGTGCTACAAAGTTAGTACCATAAAAACATTGCCTCCGATCAATCCACATTTTATTGTCAAACAAGTATGTTCTGATACTAAACATCAGTTATAATAATATGCACCTCAGATTTCATATAAAAAAGAAAACGTGAAAGCGAGTCTGTATCGAAAAAGGTTTTCATTTCATTACTAGAAGTGTACAGACCGAAAATGTGGCAACTGAAAGGTATTTTATCTGTACCGTGTAATATTGTTGTAATGGCGGGATTGTCGTTTCATTTGGAACGGAAGGTTAGTTGTAAAATTTAATGTGCTTTCCAAATTAGTGCTTTGTCTTTTTACGCACTTCGGAATTTATTGTGTTATTCCCTGTAATGACCCAATCAAAACAAAATTATTTGAAGTGAGGTCTTTTTATAAAAATAACACGTTTAATATCTGAAAGTTATATTCTTTTAAAGACTGAATTTAAAGTCATAACTCTTCAATTCGAACGTTATAACAACAAACATCTCGGAGTTGTACTAACGAAGTACTGCAGTGAATGTACCTATAGAACATTTGTCAAATAAATCTAATTTAAAATCGTTTTCGACTCGATTTCCTAAAAATCACTCCAATCCCGCGGTACCCAGCCTGTATCTGGCAATAGAAACCGCTCTACATAATTCCACCTTGCGGTGAAGCTTTTCGTTTCCTTGTTCGGGCTTAACGCATTCACGTTGATGGAAGATTACCTTCGTTATGTTTTTGTATTCGAGACAATGTTGCTTATCGATTATGAAACGGAGTATTAAGCCTGAATATTATATATATTATATTTTGTTATTACTAGTTTTGTGTAAACTAGAAATGTATCTATGTGTTGATTCTCGCTTAGAACTGTCGAAGATGTTTGCTTAAATGTAAGGCAGTTGGACCGTTTCTTTGTTGTTTACAAATAAACAACATAAAAGAAACAAACGCAATTTCAATTTTATAAAACCGTAACGCATTTAATAAATGAAATGTACTTCACCATTTGATCTTGATATACTCAATCCCAAAAATTAATTTAAAAAAAATATTGATCATGATTTCTCCGCATGCACAGTAAATAATATTGGGCCGAAAAAAACGGATAAGCCAATATGTTTCTACTTTTATACTGATTCTGAGAAGTCTGCGTATCGTATTAAAATATTATAATGGAATTAAAAGCTTTTATTAAATTTACTGAGTTTGCTCGTTCCGTTAAAATTATTGGATACGAAAAATATATTTTTTCTTATATGTTAAATCAACTTACATAGTTTAAGTTATTCAGATATAAGCTGACCTACATCTTTCGTATTAAAACTGGTTTTAAGTAAAAATATCAGGTGAAATTATTATTTTCGACATCTATGTTGAATACCCAAAATTGCGGTGGTTTGATATGATTAAGATATTACAACACGTTTTGGAATTCAATCTTAACTGTCAGAAACAGACTGGCATCGTATATATTATATTCAATATTGAATTTCAAGCTTCAGATGATGACAGGAGAACTTGATTTCTGATACAAATTTTGACTTGTATACTAATTTTAGAAATAGCTTTTTACAGCATTGTGTTACGTGAAAGCGACAGACCATTGTTTGTATGAAGTAACTCTGCGTGAAGTTTATGTTGCCATGTTGTATTTGTTTAATTTACCTTAGTAAACATTATTTTTCTTGAGGCTACAAGAAATGATTTGTGTAGATACATGTAAATGTAGTTAGCATCCAGCTTCACTATCTGATCATAAAATTGTGTAAGTCCAAATTTATAGTGAGTTAATTCCTGATTCAGTCGTTTAAGTTGATTGCATCCTCATGCATTATTTAGAAGATAATTGATCTTATTTTTTGTAATACAGATTTGATTATATATCATTTGCATATTTACTATCTAAGTTGATTTTGATACAAATTTAATAATAAGTTTTCGCATTAGGAGCGTGCATCGTCCCTACTTCATAATATTCATATTAGGGCTGTATACAACATGTTCAGTTAATTGCATTTAGTGTCGCTAAGATTTCGCTATAAGTGTGTTAATTAAAGTTCAAGGCACCCACGGGCCACGAGCTTATAACGTTGTTGTCTAGACTTTATTGAATCATTTTAAACTAAAACTGCCACCCTCACTGACTAAGACAAGTTTATAAAGTATACAGTTAAAATTGAAGCACATTGTTTAAATTTAAATAATATTGAAGATGTCTAAAGAGACAGTATAAGCCGCTGAGATTTTAGTAAAAAATTATAACGCGTACAATGGGATTAGTCGTAGGTATATTAGCATATTATACGTAAAGCATTTTTGTACCTTTTAAAGTTGTGATAGACATCTTACAGTTTCCTGAGGAATCTGAGTTTAGGTTCATGATCTTGCAAAAGATTAGGTCAGCATTTATTATACTTGAGGTCTCGTTGAATGAATTTACCGTGTTTACAAATAATCTCAAGAGTATTGTACAAAATTTAAAATGATATACACACCTTAGTGTATTAGTACATAAATACAAAACAAACAATAAAAGTAACTGACTGGTGAGCGGATTTCTGCTCATTCGTCATTAATTCCGCCCTTGTATCGGGTAATGTATCACGTTAATCTTTCATTTCGCACCCTTTCTTTGTTCCTATAACAATAACCTTTAATTCCAAAATAACGTTACTGATAAACGAGCTCTTAGCAACATGAGAATTTAATTCAAATCAGATTATGCATCCTGACTAACTTTTAAAAGTTCCTGTAGATCATGTACAACATATTGCCCAGTTACTACGCTCAACTTTGAACAAGGACGCAACATGTTACACTCCAGGATAAACTCCATCTTTACTACAAGAATGGAGCAATAAACTGTTGTTAACTAAACTTGTTCACCGTCCTTCCAAATTAATAAACAACGTCAAAGTCTTGTTTATTTTCAGCACAAAGAGCGGTATTAAAATATATTCAATTATGAAATTTCATCGTTCAACGTTCATTATTACATTACGGGTTCGTGCACAACAAAACAAAATATCGGAGTTCTGCACTCTTCCGTTGTGCTGACCGCAATAAAGCGGGCAGACGAAGGAAAATTTTCATTTGATATTCCATTTTTATGGGCCGTCTTTATACGTCGACGTTGCTAAGGAAAATCGCGATTGCACGTGTTATGATTTGAAATGCGTTCAGTAGATCGTCGATGCTTTAAGATTTTTGCTGTAAAAATAGCTATTTGCTGACAGGTATTTTAACATTTTTCAGCTTATTCTCACAATGTTGTATCAGATATCATGAATGTTTGTTTTAATAAAAAGCAGTAAGTTGGCGGTTTTACTTAAATTCTAACATGTGTTTCAGTTTTGGTGGAATTATTAATTTTATCAAAAAAGTTAATCTAGTAAATCTTCACGTACGAGTAAATTGCCAACGCATGTGGATCACCAACCTCGCTTATGTAAACGAATATGAATGAGTATTAAAAAAATATTGCTTTAGTCAAATTAGCACATCCCTTATACAATATTATTATTTTATTTAATGGTATAATATTATTGGATATTTATGTTACTCTCAGGAATAGGTAGGATTTAAGCTCAGTAAAACTTTGTGCCTTCTACATACAGGTCTCAATTAAATTTTAGAAACTTTACATGTATTTTTATACCTGAAGAGTGAAGTTAAAATTAAGAAGAGCTGAAATATAGCTTTTACAGACGGTTCAATCCATTTTAATGATTGCCAAAGATTTCTCAGCTCGCCAATTCATCTAGAATATTGCCTTATTAATAACGCTGACAAGGTATTTGCCTTTACTATTGTGTTGAGATTCTGCGCTTGTTGTGTGTTCCATGCCGCTAGGTTCGTGTAGAGCTACTGCATTTAATTATACGTATAGTATAATGATATACTTATTTTAAATTTAAGGAAAAAGATTTTAATTGGTAATTACTGATGTATTAAAACTTCAAAACCGATAATAACATTTATAAATCGAAAACATACCATATGTATGTTTATGTGTATATTTATATGTTTTTCATATAAGTAGGTACATGGTAGAGAGAGAAACAAAAAAATAAATAAATATTTGGTAATTTGATTTCACCGTCATACAAATATCTGCAGGGCTATTGCGTATCTTCGTTGACAACTGAAAGTGTAGATCACTTTGTAAAGTGGCCAACAATCAATTGTCAAACTACCGTTTTCGCATTGGCTATAAACAGTGTCCAACAAAAATGACGTCATGGCCACCGATAAATTTGATCGATACTGTAACTCATTTTGACAGATGTTTTTGTATCGATAATTTGAAATTGGTTTCCCTTCGACATATGTTGTTTTCAGATTAGAAGCATAATTTCGATAAAAATAGTGCTGTTCCAATGCAAACATCATAGGCACCGTTAAACAGCGTAGTAGGACATCCACTCACGTCAATACGCAATACAAAATCTGTTAATTTTTCGTTGGCATCTAATTCCGGTGTGCAACCAGAGATAGTTGTCAACGAAGATACGCAATAGCCCTGCTGTAAGGGTGTCCACTCACTACACATCATAATCTTACCAAAATTGTCAATCAAAAAGGTTTTATGAAAGTTTCTCTACGATCCGAATTGATTATTTATGAGAGTTCAATAATAGAAATATATCTTTTTTGTGATATTGTGAATGCTTTATCTTACATATTATGTAGCAAGTTTTTGAAAAAAAGGTCCCTTATGTCTGTTAAATTATATCCAATCCTCTTACTTCCATATGAAATATTAAATTGTGCGCAATTATTTTTACGACTGCAGCCTTTGATGTTGCTTGTTTTTGAAATGTTATTTCGATAAATTTATTGTATTCCTGAAAAAGTTAACGGAAAACATAATAAATAATATATATAAATAATATATATATATCTTATTAATAATGAAATTTACTTTGATGTTGATTATTTACAATATTTTCTTTTACAGGTAAGATCGATTGGAAGAAAAGGTTTGTATTCTACTTCATAAATAAGAGCAAGAAATATCGGAAGTCAACATCCCCTGTAAGTATTGAGAAAAAGGTTTAAGAAAAATTGGGTTGCAAAGATAAAAACCTTTAACCTAAAGGTTAAGAGAATTGTGCTTACAAAGGTGACCCATGTCTTTACCTGATATGCAAGTGTTTGCGTTCATACAACTATTTAAATTATGTGAAAACATTGTGAAAATAATAACCACCTTATTACGCAATTATAAATATTTAATTATCTGATCAGATTCAAGAAACTAGGACCTTTGTTAATAATTGAGTAGAGTTTATGTCGCTTTCGTTATTAAGCAACTAATATTGTTCTTTATGTGCAAGGCTTTAAACCACTCTCATCTAATATTTATCATACGACGAAAGTCTTACCAATCTGTATAAAAGCCTGCTTCAAGGTCAGTAACGCTCACCTGTTACCTTCCTAACCCCTAAATCAGTGTCGGTGAGATGTTTACGATTTTCCTTGCAATTTTCACCTCAGTAAACCCTGTAGATTCTATGGAACAATAATTTCCTAGCAGTGGAATTAGCTGTACTATTTATGACGTAAGAAAACTATTTGTATGAAACTAGTTTTCCTGCACTGTTCCTAACTACACTTACTAATTACTGATTAAATTGTATGAACATTTCATTTTTCAAAGCATTTTATAACAAAAATACTGTGTTTCTAAGGTGTACGAATACAATTCGATAACTACAAAAATAAGTTATAATAACTCATACTATTCTCTGTGTTGAAGAACATCAGCGGAAAATAAATTCACACTTCATTGTTTCAAGTTCCACGGAGTTCTACATTAGTTCTTCGCATAAATTCGTATTTTTATTGGAAGAAAATTTATACTAACGTTTAGTTTTTATTCGTTTATGATACTTTGTTTCTCGGCTACAACGGCTCTTCATTTTATTACGGTTTCGAGACGAAAGTTAAAGTGAACCTTTATGGTTAGATTATGATATAGTTTTGTGTCTTTTCGCATGTCAGTTTTGTGCTAGACAAAGAAAATACAACTAGAATGAAATCTGGTTTTAAGTTGAGGACGCGTTTTGATAAATTCGTATGAAGCCTGTAATATTTGAAACATTAGCGCCACCTAAGTTTTGATTTATTTCATTCCATTTTCGCTTTCTCTCTTTTTTGTCTGTTTGTACGAGTCTCTTATGTTTTAAGAAATTATATTTTGTGTATTTTACACATACATTATATATATTTACATCATATTTCTATATGGATTAGAAAAAAAGACGAGAATGTAGCTCAAATAATGACATCTTTTATTTCTTTAATATTTTGTTGAATTCTTATGCATAACCATTTTTGTAAGATAAGGGCACATGCCGCATTAAAGTCCGGCTGTTATAAGCTAGGCCTCCTGGGTACGTGTGAGTGAATGAAGGCGGGGGTGGACGGCTTGCGCAGCCTCCGACGCCCCGGTCGGCCGCCAGTACACGCCGCGGCGAGCGAGCACAACCACGTCTCTCTCCAGTTCTTACCGCTCTAACAACTAACCAAATTGTGACAATAAACGTGACATTTTTAAACATTGTAAGTAATCACCCCACAAACAAACAAACGACATCCCAAAACCGAATCGATCTCTTTGAACACCTTAATTAGCTACACTTAAACAAATTATTTCAAAGCTTTCTCGCGACATTAGAATACAATTACGGCAGTTGGCGATGCGAATCGTAAAATTTTATGACACGATTCACCTGACTTGTCTGGAGGTCGTGGAAGATAGCTGATGCGGGTTGATTGATGTGCGCGCCAATCAAATGTCTCGTTAGATGGATACCTTTTATTTTATCTACTATTTATTGCGCTTGTGTATTCATTACCAATAAATATTTATTACATTACTATGATTATAGCGCTCTAGTGTCCGGAAGATAAATAAATGCTTGCTTAACTGTCTATTATGGTGATGTATCGTAGTATAGAATGGATTTTCAGCCAAAGTTTATTCAGCTAGTGTGCGATAATTCTGCCAGTTGGCAAGCTCTTGACATTTGGAACTGTCTTTGTCGATCTCAGTCCATATATCGAATAGTCTGTAGTAATCCCCTGTTAACTGCTTTAATCCTTTCCCAGATATCGGAATCGAACAGCGTATATAGTACTCTGATGTCAGTTTCCAGATTATTCTTCAACATAGTCCTTTGTTACCGAAAATCGGTATTTGCAAATTAATCTTTGTTAAAATCAACCTCCGGAATTATATTCACTTCGCAAATGTATAACCTCATTACCTTACCCTCTTCATGGGAGCTTTCGTTGATACATTTCACTGAAGTAATCTAATGGCAGCCTCTCGTTTGAATTTAAATTTTGCCGGGACCGGGGTAAATTATTCCATTGTTTTATCGATCTATTTGGCCTTGAGGACTGCGAATATAAGAATATACGTGTATATCGCATAGAGCTTTATTATATTTCCACGTTGCAAGCCGCAGAATTATCCTCTCGCTCGCCGCAACTAAGTACCAAGTCCATGCGATAAGTGTTCGAGAAATTGAAAAGGATTTACTTTGCGCAAGCGGACCCGTTTGTCGGATTAAATTGGCTTAGTTCTCTGTCTAAGGCTTGTATTGCGGGAAAAATTTCGAAGCCCGAAAAATTGTTCATATCTTTAATAGAATTTCACTGAAAATGCTGCCGAATTTTTTGAGACCGTAATTGTAACAAGCTAAGTAAGATGGTTTTCAGAAATCCGTCAACGGATTAGCTCTTTTTTATCCAATTGAGTTTTTATGTACGAGGTACGAAATTATTTCCCCGTTAGTATTATTTGGTGTTCGGAGTGAAAGGCAAAATGGGCCCGTTTACCTAACGCGACCATGACCCATTTCAGCTCATTGCTTAGGATGATCCACTTCCTAATATACGTACAATGTGGCTTTTATGAGAAGCTGTAAATATAAGTTTTAATGACAATGCTGTTAAGGTGAACACGTCTCTAATGAGACGTGGATGAAACATTTATTTTGTTTTCCTTAAAAAAATTTCATTTCGTATAACTCTAATGTAACGAGTTTCTTAATCCGCTAATATGAAACGGCATAAAGCTCTAACAATATTTCGTAACAATGATATTAAAAAAATGCAAATGAGGATTTCATTTGTTCCTTTGTCAGTTTTATTACAGGTTTTCCTACAAAAATAAAGGAAACTAAACGCATTGTTTTACATTTTGTATCTTCGAACAGAGATTTCCTACATCCTCTTCGTATTATGTTTCCATTAGGGCTTGTTGACTCAACCCTCACAGTTACTGTGGTCGGGCTTTGTGACTATCATGAACTCGTATCTTTATGGTATGGGGGCAAGTAGACATGATTTATTTTCATTATCTTGTACAGCCGATATCGTGCCTAGCAGATTCTATAAAATGTTAAACTTTATGAGGGTTAAATATTCAGGACCCCACGCAAACATGATTTACATGCATCTATACTGAGAATATAGTAGGAGTTCACTCATTCTAGGAATTCAATCTTGTATGGAAACAGAAACATGTTCGAATGAAACCGTAAAAATATGTATATTTAAACTAAAACGAAAAAGGTTTCCCTCTATAATAAGAACTTTTGTAGAAAACAGTTTTATTTTTTTTTTACTTATTGACTTTATTTCAATAAGTAAAAAAAAAATAAAATGCAAATATTCTACGAAATCTTATTATCTTATAGTAAGTAAGCTATGTATTTACCTACATATATTAAATATTTTATACTTCATAAAAATCTTTTTTTTTTCAATAAAGTAACCGTGTTTATCAAGAAATTCAGATCGACTGATTTTCATGATTTGATTTCACGAAATTTAGAATTAAACAACCAACTAATATTATAAATGTGAAAGTTTGTGAGAATGTATGTATGTATATATGTTTATTAGTCTTTCACAAAAACTACTGAATCGATTATGATGAATCTTGGAATATATATAGGTAAGATTACTTTTAATCCCGGATTTGCTACGGGATCAGAAGTAACGCGGATGAAACCGCGTGGCACGGCTAGTCTAATACAATATCGGTGCGCTAGGACAAAAAGGATGGAATAAAATAATCCCCACTAATTAAAAGGATTTCGTAAGAAAAGCTTTCAATGTCCTTTATACATATTTTATCAACCATTATTTCATTATAATACCTGTCAAAATACATTAAATTCTCAGTAAGAATTCACAGACTTATTTGACTGAGTTTTGCATGATATATATACATATTCTACAATAATACACTGATTCCTCACCCTAACTAAATATACGCATATTTGCAAACAATATTTATGATGATACGCGTAGCGTATGTCACTTGTCAATCACGCCTTTGCTTCCTTAACGTTAAGAATAAAAAATAAAAACCTCGCATTCCCGCGACTTGATCCTATCACGTATGACCATACGTATATAGAAGTTGAAGCGCCAAGCGGCTGTCGGTTAGCATTTTTCGATGTTGTAGAGAGAATTCGGCAACAGCTGATGTAAATCCGGTTTAACTCTGCAGTACCTCATTCTATGACAGGGGATTCCGAACTGGTGACCCAGTGACCCAATTCTGGACTGCAGCAGAAAGCGATCTGTATACCTTATTTATTTCACGTTCTGGCACTGATTCCAAGTCAGGTCTTTCATATTCATGATCGCAATTGTTTAAAGTTGTGAACGTTTCAAGTCTTTTTAATTATCGAAATTTACCCCGATGTCGCGAACCGCCGCGCCGGCTGTAATTTTTTTGCATAATTTAAACAGTATCTCTAATCTTCTAAATTTACATTTTAAATACACCGAGACAACATTAAGTGATAATAAATTAATCCTTCCAAGATTAGCTTTGTCCTTTATTAAGGAAATATAAGGACCGCAGCTGCTACTTTGAAATATCTAGAAATAATATTTATATAGCTTAACTGGATTAAAAAACCATTTTCAGTTATCCACAAATCTAAAATGAAAGTAAAATTTCTTAATTTTGATAGGTACATTAATTGTTTTTGAAACGAAAACGAGATTCATGTTTAAAGAACATTTGATTAGGACCTTATTCAAATTTTATCATAACTGAGTGGATAAATAATGTCGGATTGGTTTAATTTTTTCAAATGACATTCACTAAAACTTGCGGACTTCACAATTCTTTGTGTAACAGTTTTTTAACCATATTTCTCATCTACATAACTTAATCCATAATGAGGAAATTTAATATGTCCCTCGCTATATTGTTATTGATATATTTTCATATAAATGATGGGATCTCAAGTTCGGGACGAAGCTTCACCTTTGTTAATGGATAATTGCCGAACTCGGTCGATAAGCCGGCTCAGGACAAGGCTTAAATTTTTCCGTGCGCCAATTAAAACGTGCTCTAACGAATGCCCTTATAGTGCACGACTTGAATATTTTATGTTTGCGACCTCCCGGGAAATTAATGTAGGGCGCAATAACCCATTCTTCTTCGGCTTAAGGCTCGAGTTGGCAGAATTAAAAACATTCCTCTATATCTTGGTTACCCTGATTTCTTATTTGCGGAAACGGATTGTTTCATTTAATATATCACGACAGTATTTGCGAAGTATAATGTTACTTTTTTACTGAATTATGAAAGCGTTATCTCCGAATATGACCAGTGTTATTCATTAATTATGGAACCACCAACATCCATTGACATTTGTTTCCTTTGACCCCTGTTGCTTTAAAGTTTTCTTAACTTTAGGTTAGCAGTAATTATTAAATTGTGTCAATAAAAAAAAACGTCTTAGGAACTTTCTTGCATATGAAGATCAACTATTCAATCGATAATGTAAAACAAACAGTTCTAGTTCAAAGTTGAGTTCACGTGAGAAAATCCAATTTTCATCTTTCGTATCCATAACCACATCATTCTTGCCAATATTCCCTTTCAAACAAGTTCGCGACGTTGCACTCATTGATATTCAAGAAACATTAACACAATGGAATAGAAATTTTGATCGTGTTTATCTTTCTTGTTTTGTTTGCTCTACTGGGAGTAACAAGAGACGAGAAATTGAATTAATCAGCCAAACATTTCCCGTGGAAACTCAGTGTGGCTCACCGCAGCTAAGCGAGTACCTCTGGGGCTGTAATTCTGCACCTACCCCATTATTCCACTACACTTCTCTAACACGTGAGATCCCTTTTTACTGTCCTCACTCAAGTACAAGTAACGCTTTTGTCCGTATCTGACGTGCGTGATATCCTCACTTACAAATGAATTTTTAACGTTCAGGATCCTAGACACGAAGCTGTTCAGGGATTTGGTTTTGCACACCTTGAATTTTATTCGCTGAGCTTTATATAATATTCACGGTTTGACTAGCTCATTCCTTTCTTAAAAGTTTTTATTTTTTTTTTACTTTTTATGAATTTTGTATTCGTGTTGAAATATTTTTGTGATATTTCTCGTGACGTGAATATTTTCTTTCAACTTTAGTTGTTATCTACTTTTAATATAAAAATGGTGGCCTTAAATATGTGACCCACTTCTATCGGGACAAGGCCGTGGCTTGTTTTGTATAACCTACTTGGAAGAAGTCGCATATGTTAGATGAAATATGTTATCAATTTAACCCCACCGTTTAAAATATGTTCAAAATCAAATTTTTGTTTGGTTTAAATTAGTGTTACGTAAATTCAAAGAGATCGAAGTCGATTCATGGAAATAAATAGTGATATGTTTTAAATTTTAAGATGCGGATTGCGTTGATTTGATTGATACACCTCGATCGATTAATTCCAAGTGAAGTGCAGTGTAAAACGAACGCATCTAATTCAGTGTCGGGTCGGATGATACGATGCGCGGTTGGTGGCGTTCGCGTCGGAGACGCTAGCGAGAACGGTACAGTTCAGCGGAAAGGGTGTCGGGCCGCGAGCGCGAGGACTGGTGCCCGCACGAGGCGAGGCGTCATGCGCTGACGTGTACCAGGCGCTGCGCGTGCTGTGGCGCAGCGCGATGTCCCCCTGAGATGGAGGAGGGCGGGTACTGGCGGCCGTCTTGCTCGACGCTGTCGCTGGCGGAGCACCATGGCAGCGCGACTCACCTGTGCGCCCGGCACGCGCCGCGCATGCCGCACCGCCATCTCCCGCACGGCCCGCACGGCGCGCACGCGCACGGCCCGCACGCGCATGCCCACCATGCGCATGCGCACCATCTCCAACACGCGCAGCCCCTCTCGTGTCCCGTGCACAGTCCGTTTAGACAGCCTACGCCGGAGTACTGCGCTGCGCATGCACAGGTTTGTACGACTAGATGACATTTGACTGGTGAAGCTTAATATTAACTATTAATAAAACCTTATAGTATATGGATAACTATGTATCCCGGTAATAGAATAATTTTTGAAATCACATCATCCATAATTTCGAAGGTTGCTTCCCGAAACTTCGAATCCCCAATCTTGTAAATACACAAACTTAACCTTGTCTCTTTAGAATGTTATAAAGATATATTGTCACTATAGTGTATTAAAACAACTAACGATTGAATACTTACATTATTCCGCTGTTGATGTTATATTTAATCAAATCAGTTATTGTCCAAAACTTTAGGACAATGATACGTGTTGTAAGTTTTTCGCATGAACATCATTTAATATTCGCGCATTCACTACAGATATTAACCCTATATGTAATTATTTCAATTTGCGGTCGAACATTAGTAAACCGCTTTTCGCTTAGCGAACTATGGCGGTCGCGGTGTCGGTAGGCTGTGTGGAATGCGTAGTAAATAATGATCCACTGAATTTAAATCTACTTACCGTAAATCCTTAAGCGCATTTCAGTTGTACGCATTAAATACTCTCTATTTTAATCGCCTGGGCGAATTACACTTAATAATAAGATGAATAGAATTACGTTTTTCGCTATATATCCACAATATGTATGAAGTACCCTAAATGAAAGGCAATGTTCTTACTGAATTAAAATGAAATTGATGTACTAATAATCTTTATTCATAAGATATGCCAGGATATCGTTTGGATAAGTGATAAGCCGATTAACACTGTGGTGCAAATGTAAGGGAACTTTATTCAATTTTAGAAGATTTTATAAACCACAGATATCAAGTAAACGAGTTACTTGATCACTGAAGGGACAAAAAATAAATTGAACGATCATTCATATTTGAATAAGTCGTTTCCTCTTTATGGAGGTTGAAGCGAGTCATAAAATATATTTAATGCGTGCTATAATCTTGGGTGTAATTTTAAGATGGGATTTAGTGGTTAGATTAAAAACTACTTAAATGTTCAAAGTGATAACTCCCATAAAACACACATGTGCTATAGACACATGTCTATACGCCAATTATTCAAATGGAATCTAAAATATTGCTGGAACACAACGTGGTAACAATATATTGTTACATTGGGTTAAGACCGTAGACCGTTCTAATGGATGTTTCGTACTTCTACCCTTTACCTTTAAACCTCCAATACTACCCTGTTTCGCATTAACTCATATGTCTTTTTTTATATAAAAATCGTAATCCATCTAACGCAAAAATTTGAATCGTTTTGCTTTTTATTTTATATAATATTTAATATATTTTATATCGTATAATAAATATTTTCAGTAAACATAATAAAATATTAAATTAATGGTCAAACTACAAAGAGCACGACGTAGTTCTTAAAAATCACTCATACTAATTCAATTTTATTCAGTGTCACCTGTCTGTGTTAATAGAAAAAACGCGTGCAATTTATTACCATTACTCTACCCCTGCCAAGAAATATTAGCAACTTCCAATAGTATGGTGACAACATCGTCACGCGCCGCAGCTGCTCTTGATTGATGCGATCTACTTCATAATGTATACGTAATGTGAGGGGATGATATATTTATGTAAGCATTATTTTCGAATTAGATTAATAGTCGGATTTATTTTTCTGTGAAGGGGATGGAGCGAACTTGGAAACTCCCGAGTATCGGCTTCAGGAGGTATTATTTTGAAGCCTTTTGCTTTTAGTTTTCGTTCTTGTGAAGAGTTACTTCTGCTCCTCCTTCATAAACTTTTATATTAAGAACTACTGCAACATGTAGAGTGGGTAAATAGTTACTAAAGACAAATTAAAAATGTATCGTATATAAATCTATAAATACGTTTTAAATTTAGATTTGCATATTATGATCCACCAATTGTACCAAAACCCATGTGAATAAAAAGCGGACAAAATCAGATACTGGGGTCATTGTGATTTCAATAACATTTGCTTTCATAACACACATTGATAAAATTTTGTATTAACCGAACGCAATAAATACGACACTTTTCATATTAAAATTTATAATATTTAATCAAGCAAATGCAGCGCTTGAATGAAAATTGTGTTAAAAAGACTTCAATCATCAATGTAACACGTTTTTATGAATAAAAATAAACTGCAATTTCTACCCGGTTGGATTAATTTTATATCTTCTTAAAATAACGTGGATAAAGGAATTATTTATAGCATTGTTAACCGTGCGCATGTACCCATAGAAGAGCCTTTTCATTATTTAAAAATCTTGTGTTAATACAACGTATTCATGGTATATTATTATTGATTTTCATAAAAATCGTTCCGCGAATTATTAAACATCTAAAAAATGGTTTGTCATAACATTCGGTATTAAACTCGTACTTAAGTTAATACTCGACGCAATTAATAAGGTTCAAATATAATATTCTCTTAATAGCTCCAGTCTCACGGCTCTTTAACTTTCGCTATATCATTTACATTTAATGTACTCATTGTTTAATATTGCGCTTAGCTGTGAGTTTTATAAATTAGGGGGTTAAAAACTCATCTAGTTATGAGCGCTGCACTAAATTTGCAGGATGTTTAAATACTGCTCTTGTTTTGAAGAGCAAGAATAATAATTCCTTTTTTATATGCTCTTTTGTAATTTATTTCCCTAAAATATATAACAAAAAAAAATAATTAAACGATTGTCGTTTATCGTTGGCTTAGAAATAATATTATATTAAACAAAAACATACATAACAGTAGAAAGATTATTCCTTTTAAGAAATCGGATTAGTTATTCTACTACAAGTAATGAAATACAAATTCAGGATACCGAAGACACACATATTGTACCCGTCTTTAAATGTGACATACAGTTCAAGTTGCAGCAATGCGAATATGAATTAAGGACAAGAATTATTTTACTGTTCACACCAATAAATTAACGGAGACCATAAATCCGTTTTTCCGACGGAAATTTTCCATTACGCTAGTTAAAAACAATGAAAATTGAAGTTACGAGGAGCACGTCATAAATGCCAAAGTTAGCTGTAAGTGAATGTGGGGGAGGACAGTTACTAACGGTCACACGTGAAAGTACAGCGCGGTGGAACTGAGCCAATATTTAATGTCGTTAAAATATTAAATGATAAAGGGATTTCACAAAAATGGCACGAAACGCGCTTGCTCGAAGACTGATTGTGCACAATGTTTGCGGTCAAGAAAGCGTTCAAGTCACGTGTCATACTGATGAACACCAGAAAAATAGAGATAACAATAAAGCGGCACATAAGAATCAATGTAAGACATGGCTCAAGTAAAATAGTATCTAATTTTCCGTAAATTCAACTGCAAATATCCTTACTTAGATTACAGAGCCGTCATTTTAATTAGTCTCCAAGTAGTTAAACACTACTTATATAAATAAGCAGTTTTGTTTAACAAATAGCACGTTTTCTCGTAGTAATTAGTCGTGTCTAGAGGCGTCAGTTCTCTGGCGCTGGTTGCCTTGGAGATTTAAAGCCTGGTAATTTCATTCTTCGTTTATTGCAAGAATTTTAACGGAGCCTTGACGCCTTGGCACGACCTACATTGTGTAGAAACATTTAGCGTACAATGTAGTCACATTGTTAGATACTAAATACGACTCGCCTTTGTGCTTATTTGCGCGTAATAAAATACTTTACAGATATGAAGACAATTTAATTAATTTCTAAGCTTTATGTCATGGTCAGTTGTAAAAGGTTTTTATAAGCTTATTTAAGTCAGAAATGATATATTTTCAATTGACGGTCTAACACTTAATCTAATCATAGCATTGTGTAAATAGCCTGTAATGGCATGTGATAATTATTAATAAATAGATAAAACTCTGTTACTACTACAGTGAAACTTGAAACGGTGGCACCTGGATACGTGACGAACGTCCATAACTGGAAATCTTATTGAAGTTCATCTTTGTGGTACACTGAATTACTTCCGTTAGCGGGACTAGGTAAAACTTTATGTCTGGCATTCTTTCTTTCAAGTTTATCGTCATAATTACATCGATTACTGAGATAATTGTACCACCACGACTGAAATAACTTGTACCCTGATCTCCATTAAGAAACCCTTTGTAAATGACACATATTTATGTACACCGTGATAGCGTATGTGAGATGAATTTGCAGGTGCCTTATCGTTTACTTAATTCATTGTGTCTTATTACTTTGTTTGAAAATTATTCGTAAATCTAACATACAAAGAATTTTGTTATATATTTCACATTGGAAATTTGAAGACACGACCTTAATAACTTTCATTTTACTTTTCATGTTGCGTGTTTTGCCATGCATGAAAAAATAACGAAAACAATCACTTCGAACATGATTATAAATTACTTAAACGTCGATAAGCCGATAGTCACGAATTTAATTTTGTTTAAGCGTTTACAAGTACTAAAACCTACAGTTAAGTATTTTAAAGTTATTGTTGTTTCTCTCTGGCTGCACAATTAAACGAATTTATTTGGCCTTACATTGTACTATTTTAACATTAAACTCATTTTTAAAATCAATTTGTTTATTGACACGAATTCATGTACGCAAGTAATTTATCTTAGTTACATAAAATATCGTTTAATTAACAGTCTTGACAAAAACATATAAATATAATCTACAATGGATGGCATCAGATTTTGTACTTTATATTTTTAAACTTGAGACAATGACATATATTTGATTAGTATTATGTCTGAAGCTAGAAATGTAGAAATTAATTTTAACGCTCCATATAACAGAGAGACTGAAAATAAATTATATGTAAATGATTTTAATATTTCATTAAATCGTGTGAAGATAGGGCGCGTTGCTAGTAAAGAAAATAATTTAAAATCCACCTTTATACTGACAGAAATAACCGCGTCGGTTATCAGAAATTCATAAAGAGGGATAATAAAACGGCCACACCAATATAACATTGATTGTTTCTGATTGCAACGCTGTTTGATTGCGGTTCGTGCAATTATATGAGATGCGCTGTGCTCAGTAGATATTGGATCTGAAAATGTCGGTTGCCTCCAACTGCTCTGTTTGTTCAATAATTCTCCTTTCAGTTGTTGCAATAACATTTTCCTACCATGATTACGTAAAATATGGCAGTGAGTATTCTATTTTAGACTTAAATAATAGAAATGTTCTCGCAAAAATACTTATAAAGAAAGGGTTGTTGCACACAATCTCGTTGACGAAAAGAAATAACGTAAATGTAAATTACGTTTTTCATTATTCACCATTGTTAAAACGTTATTTTAATAAGAATGAAAAATCAGACCGTCTCGTGAAATCTCATTCATGAAACGGGTTTCAAGTCAGAATTTATAAGAAAATCTCGGAATTCCCGTTGTAATCAAGAAGCTAAATTAGCTTCAGCGAATAAATCAATTCTCCAAGAAAATTTTTATAGTAATGATTTATGCCTGTTTTATTACGGGCACGTTTATGAAAATATGTTTGAGGATAACGCTAACGTTGATCTAAAGACAATCCGTTTTCCCAGTGGATATTGGGAACTAATGCGAGTAGCTTTTAGTTTTGGTCTAGAAATACGTGAAAGGCTAAAGAGTGAGTAAAGGTCTGGATCAGGGAAACAAATGTGTCCGCCTCGAGCCTCACTCGGGGATACGAGGCTTGTTTTATGAGGGTTCAGATTATCTACACGTACTTTTCATATAATGCGCAGCTTTCTTACGTGTTCTCGACAGTTTGTAAATCAATCAGTTAATGTAGGGACCCCTGTGTTTGTTTTTTGGTGATCGGTCTTCTAAAAAATATAGTACAATATTCTATATAAAATTACGGTATTTTTAAAATAGACTTTCGTTTGTATCAATTGACCTTTACTTAGCAATGAAATAATACGTGTTTCTTTCATGTAGTGCGCCAATGCGACATTTGTTTTACGACTTATGAACTTCTTTTTGTGATTTTATTCTAGGGAATGACGATGGACCATTTCCATCCAGCTTAAAGAACATGCCGTACTATTGTTATCAAGTGCCTTCTAAAGGTCCATGCGAAGGAATGTTCTACGTATGGTTCTTTGACGTGATCCGAAGGAAATGCATGCCAATGATATATTCTGGTTGTGGCGGCAATGAGAACAGGTTTACTTCACAAGCTTCCTGCTATTTGCACTGTGAAACCAGTAGACGTATATAATAAAGAACAATACATCGATTTTATTCGATTAAATTAAATTGCCAAGTCTCGTTATTTATTCATTGCTCTTAAATGTTTCTGGAAAAATAAGGTTATGAAATCTTAAATATTGTATTACCCATAGTTCCCACATTTGATGCTTTAAGTTAACCCTTATTTTGTATTTTGAATAAAAACTACATACGGCAGTTTCGGATCTTTAAATAACGATTGTATATATGAGAGTTTCGTTTTTGGTTTAATGAAAATCCCCATATGTTAAATTTTGTTTGTTTCAATAAATGCATGTGCTCTAACATAAGAATAAAACATGCAAGTTAGTTCATTCAGTCATTTTTCTTCATTTAAAAATGATTTGTAATTTGTATTATGTTGCTAATTCGCAGTTTCCACCTGGTGCATCTTAAGGATTAGACGTCTGATTAAACTGTCCTTCATGTTAGCTAAAACGACGTGTTTCGTGTTCCTTAGTGTTATATACAGGGTGTTTATATGTGGAGTCTTGAAAAAAAGGGAATATAAGAGAAGATTATATGTATTATATTATAGGTAATACGGCAATGATTCATCATTATGTCATTGGGATGAAGAAGTGTCTTTCGTCTCCAACACAGGTCTGCGAACGTAGTGGAGGCGTTCGTAGTGTCATAGTAATAAGTCAAAAATTGTGTGCCGTAAATAAATATTTGTGAAAATATTTGAATTTTGAATAGAAAAGGAGAATAGCATAGTACTAACATCAAATTATATCTGTTTAACTGAAATATAATCTAAACAGGCAAAATATGAGACGCACAATGTTTTGCAAAACAATTCTAACGTAGGCTAAAATGATACGATCTAGGCTTCTAGATTGCCTAAACATATAAATCTATACTGAATCCCTTGTTAGGTTTATTAATCAAAGGACGTGAACCGCGTACGCTGCGATAACGTCTACAATGAAATTAGTATTCATGAATGAAGTTCGGGTTGTTTGACTAGCGTAAATTCAAAGAGATAAGTAAACACATACTGTTATTATATTATACGCTGTTCTTAAAACTAACGTTCAGCTTTATTAGATTGAGGCGAAAATTGGGCAATGAATTTCCTCTATAATTTGAACCCATCGTAAAAAACTGGGAAGTATTTAGGTAAGATGGTTATACTGAAGTGTTATATATTCGTGCTGTTGTATTATCGCACCTCGTTGGAGATTGCAAGCGGAACGTTGTTATTAATTTTTTTCTAATTAATTCAGTCCCAAACCTGTAAAGGAAAATAATTCATATCTATATGTACATACTACTACTGTTAACGTTGCCTTTACTCTCCTAATCTCTAAAATTAATTGAAGCTTCAAAGTTTGTAAGTACAAAGACGAGTTAAACCATATGAAATATAAGCGGATCCCCGCCATTTCTCTAATTTGTTTACGAGTAAGGGAATTGTGTGTAGATTTTCTTATTCCGCCTTTTAAACAGGCTCCCTTATCGTGTTGAACACTCGCGGATGCCACGAATTCATTGCAGACAAGGGTATTTCTTGAATAAAAAACGCCTCAATTGCCTTGAAAAAATATTTTACACTTCAGCGTTGCGGAATTGCTTTTAGTAATTTTACTAAATGTTTATGCTGCAATGAAAATACAAACTGGATGAATCATTGGTATAAAATGCTTAACATTTTACCATAAATGATGAACGTGTTATTGCAAAAAGGCAAATAATATGTAGCAGATTATAACATAACGACGTTTCACACGTAAAATGCCTTTATCTAAAAATTGCTCTATGATCACATTACTTAAGTGATTAAAATAATCCGCTTATATGAATCTTATTAAGTATAGATATATATAAGAAGCTAATCTGGATTCCGTGCATCATCAAAAGTTATAACGTTCCGTTTAAATTTCAAACAACATAAAGGGAACGAATTATAGAACTTTATTTACAAAGGAGCAAATATACCGAATCTATTCATCTTCAAATTAAATTTACTTAAGGATGGCTGATATTAATTTGGTTAATTCGACATAATTTTCCGCACATAAAACAAACGAGCCTTTGTTTATAATTTGAAAACAATGTTTTATTTACTGTACGCAAACATGGAGCTAAACCATCGAATACGAGTTCCCGTAATGAGTGAAGCTTCCCTTGTGGGATGATAGGTGACCTATAATCTATCAATAAACCCAATTTATGTCATGAAAATATCGCCGTTTTTGAGATATTAAACACTACTTTGGGGTTGTTTCAAAAATGTTGACCTTTCCCATAAGTTTACATTAATGTAGTTGTAATACATATTTGTTTTTCAAAATTTATTTCCTACATATGATTTATTAGATAACATTTATATAATTCATATTTTTATTTACCAGCTGAAAATATAAAGTCCAATTTTATGTATCATATAATAGGTACACAAATAAAAGAAAACGATTCCTGCAATCAGAACTAAATACGCACAAAACGCAATACAAAAACTATCGACAAGCTCATAAGTCATAGCCATATGTGGTTGAACCATTCAGGCTTCCTACAGCGATACCATTGCTAATGAATCTACACGCCCAAGGACCGGTGACCCACTTTCGGTCTCATTAACGTGTGGCCACGGAGCGGTCACAAGCACAACGCAATCATTTACTTTACGAGACTACGCGTTTAAAGGAATTCAAACGAGATTTTTACCAGAATATACGAAGGTTAATGAAGGTTTTCTGTGGTCTATGCGTGCTTGTGTCAAAATTTTCCACCGTAGCACAAAATTTAATACGAGTTTGCTAAATGAGGTGTCAATCGATTGGTTATTACGGCCCAGGTGATATGAAACAAAATGGTGGATATTATATCACACAATCGCGATATTAAATGGAATAGGAGAAAATTATTTGTTTTGATAGGCAGGCATAGAAATAGTTCTTCTTTGTTATAATGTCATCTACATTTTAATAAAATAATACATAAATTTTAATATTTTTAACACTGTACATATTTTAATCGTGGTTAAAACCAACAAAATTTAATTGCTTAATGATATGAACGAAATGCTCACTAACAATAATGGTATTATATTATACAGAAAATTGAATGTAGGATTCCCTCCATTTCAATAAATATTTTGTTTTTATGGTTTTGTAGATTACGAACTTTTATGACTGGAATTGGTATTTTACGAGTAATTTCACCGCTTGTTTATGAAAATAAATCACTCACACGCGGATTTCCGTTGATATGTTCTGGCATGCCTTCATTAATTTCACGTTCAACCGACATGTTTGCACGTAAATTATTTTTAAATAAACTATTTAATAAATCAAATTCATATAAGTGGAGCAATAAGAATTTTATATGAAGCTAGAGTATTTCCACGGCCCTTCACCCGGACGAGAGTACTTTTAATTAACAGTATTGAAGAAAGTTTTTCTCATAGCTCTATTCAGTATCATGTTTCAAGTATAATGAGGGAGAAAGTATAAGAATATTTAATTCCAAGGGAAAAACAAAAGACTCGTTTGCTTTTCTTGCCTGTCTTGAATTCCACAAGATATTATGCAAATGCAGTAACTGGAATAATATGTTATGTCAAAATTGTATACCTCTTTTTAAAAAACTTTTTTACGTTTATAATATGCGAATTCAATTCTCTCTACGCTGAAAACATGAAATAATTTATGTGTACGATTTGACTTCAATGCAGAAGCTCTGCAGCTGCAGTCCATCCATATTATGCTAATTACACTCATCAGAATTCCACACAAGCGTTATCTTTGTGAGTTTAGACGGGTGGAATCGCTTTAACAACAAAATATCTGGACGTAACAATGTTCAAGTGAATCACTAATATCTCGAATGTGATTTTATCTGTAAGTGTTAATAATGCGTAGAGAGTGTTATGTAAATATTTATGGTACATTATATGTTATAATGTTTATAAAGTTGTAGGTATCATATAAAAGTCATTTATTTTGTTTGATAAAATTTGATGATTCATTTTCTATGAAAGTAACTGAATTGATCAAACATCGATAATGTCATAAACAAGAATGAAGTTAGACTTAAGACTTTGAAAGACGTGACTTTGACCTTAAGAGTCATTAATCAATTACGTACACCATAAGTTAAATTAAATTTACAATATAAACTAATCAGGCTCGTAAAATGTAACCTTACCTTCTGTTTCATCACCAACGTTTCAACGGCGATTAGTCAGTCGCACAGCGGTGAGCCATTACCACGGAGCGAGCAAGAAATACCGAAATAAGCGGCACATGTGAATGAGCATTAAAATTAATTGTCGCACTCAAGATGTGCCCAAAGATACATACATTACGTACACACTCAAAGGCCCCATTGACATCGCGCTCACAAGTGTTTAATTCTCGAAGAGCTAGCCTTGGTTAGCCTAGATAATTAATTCAGGCTCGGGATGGAATGAGCTCGTTATCATGCAAAATCGGCTTATATTACCTGTAATGGGGCTCCACAAATAATAAATCTCTTTTACTTCCACAAGACTACCCCTTTTTAAACAACTTTCCACAAACGCAAAGTTCCCTTTATAATGAAGCTGAAATCTGTGGTGAGTCCATTTTAATTTCAGAATTATTATATAAAATTCAAGGAGATACTTTTAAGGATTCACGTTTAAAAGAAATCTCAAAAGACAGAACTTATTACATTTATTTAACGACATGAGTACGTACAGTATGTAAAACGTTAAGGTATTTTTGTGAAATTCAAGTCGCTGCGTAGGATGTTTATTTGGGAAGGTCTACAAAGGAAAATGAGGCCACGTTAAAAGTACGACGCTATTAGAAAGACGTACCTATATTAATTCTCTGTTTTTGTTTAATCTCGGCGTGCATATAATATTTCATATTCATATTTTAATAATATTTATCAACAGTATATGAACGTCATTAAAAGAATTGAAGTGCCTATAATTCAAATATAATGTTTCATTTCAGTGTGAGGGAACTAAAGGCACTCGCAATTAAATTAATAGAGGTCATAATTAACATACCGTTTGCACAACGTCAATATTGCGGCGGCTAAGTGAAGGAAATTTGTGTCAAGCCATGCGGTCGTCGTGGTGCATTGACTCGCTTTAATAATTCTCCGGCCCGTAGACACGGTCGCATGCATTATAGAATGACTTGTAGCCCTATGTACACTGACATAGATTTCCTGTAATTGTCCCTATAAATTCAGTTAGTTACTTGCTGATAGGCTGGCTGCATTACCTTATTAAATGCCGTGATGATGGAGTCGAGAATTGTTATATATTAAACTTGATAGTGCGAAGATCTGTATAAATAATTAACATTTTCCGTCAAAACGTGCAAATATCAGAAATGATTACAAAACATTCACAATCTAGTGTCTTTTATCTTAATATCTAGTTTAATGTCGAATTTAGTGCGTTGTGCTTATTTGGCAGACACATTCTTGCAAGTATTTCACACTTGCAACGTCAAAGTTAAACATCAATTAAACAATGTAAATTGTGCACGCTACAAATGTAACACTTCGGAGAACGTACACGTTCGCTGATAAATGCGATGAAATTGTTTACTCACTTACTTAAATACAACGTGCCGTGAAAACGAATTCCGTAGTCCAATTTGAATTAAATTATCCCAACATCAACACCTTTTCAACGATAAAAGATTTCCATCAAATTTGAATTTTAAATAACACCGCTTCCACAAAAAATTGATTGGAATCATTATAGTCCTTCCTTCCTGTTTAACTTTGAAAAGGTTTGTTGATTTACGACCGATTCTAATTTGGCGTAATAATATTTCATTATCACTGCGAACGCGAACATATGCATAAATGATAATAACTCCTGATATGCTCAAATTAAAGCTGCCGCTTAGTTACCATATTTACATTAGTTAATTTAGTTCGTCCGATAAGGGCTTTTCAGGCGAACTCATTAATTCTGTTTATTGGATTGTGGCATAAATATTGATCACGTTTTGTTTTAAACGTTTCCTATTTTCTCTACGTTCTCTATTTTAATTGACTTACAAAGTATAATTTTAAGTTAAGCCTTATTTATATTTATTTTTATATAAATTATTCAAACTTCTTAAGCTATAGTTATCTATCAGGTTGTTGTAATTTGACACAGTTAGCAAATGAATTCGATTCTCAGTGGAAATCAAATCGGTATCTCAGTCTAGCGTTTTGCTAGACTTGCTTGATAGTAAAGTCCAACTCTAGAATGCCTGCCTGCCTTTATTTCATATGATAAGTTACTTTATTCTGTAAAATGATTATTATTTATAAGAAAAATTATATTAAAAAGTTCAAAAAATAGTCTCTCTGTTTATTGCTTACAATGAAATATATCCTATTTGGATGAGTGACATACAAAATCTGTTTATTACGTTGCCACTCAGGTTGAAATGAAAGAGAAAATTGTGAAATATTCAGAATGTTGGCAGCACAACGCTTATATTCCCCGAGACAAGCAGACAAGACAATTTACATCACAGTACCGGTCTAGGAATCCCGCGAGTACGATGGTTATCGTTTTACAGTATTATGCAACTCTCTTAGTCGTGTCTCGGTTTCCACAGTTTTAAACTTGGAGGTATCTTTCATAAAATATTTTGTTTGTACAAACTTTGCGTCATAAATTTCAGAATAAAAGCAGCAGGACAATTTGTTACCGCATTTTGCATTGTTGCCGACCTGATTTTTTAAGCTATAGAAACATTACAAGTTTTTCCGTAGAGAGCTTTTGAAGCTCAGGAATTTCTAGGTAAACGTTATTTCTCCGGGGAACGAAGAACGCAATTTCGTTAAACTGAGTTAAATACGTTGGTGGGAGGCACCCGGTTACAATTTTTCTTATTTAAATTAAACTTAAACATGTTTTAGTAATCCGGATGGTTTTAATTTTTTTCCTGTCGTTGCCAATTCCGTTTTTGTAATAACTTCTGTTAAGTATAAATTAAATAAAAGTTTCATAAATCATTAAACAATGGCAACCATTACCAATTATTAATTACTATTATGTTAACCTATAGCAGCTTTTTCCATTATAAAAACTATATTTAAAACACTAATTGTGTTAAAGCCAACGGAGTGGTAAAATAAATTAAAACAGAAATGAATGTAGTATGATATTCTATTAACCTACCCAAGAGACTCCAAATAACAGTAACTTAGCTTTTATAAAACGCCCACACTTTTATTAAAAGCTTAAACTTTTACTTCAACTTCAAACAACGCAGGCCTCCGGAGTCCTATCTCTGACTAGCCCTGAATTAACAACATACATAGAACCTTGGGTCAGGGTATATCGGCATCGTAAATGAGGCTCTGGGTGAAACTTAAATAGGGCATACAAACTTAAACAGTTGTCATTTTCTCCATAAAGGGTCAACAGCCCCGTTGAACATTATCGTTATCAAAGGAAAACTCCTCGATCAAACATCGAATGGCTTTTATAATGAGATTCTTACCCTTATTTGCGTAACGCCTAGGGTAAATTGCTTTTGCTGCAATAAACTTATTATTTTGTTCAACGTTTTGAAATAAATTTTAAAATCTACCACAATAAGTGACTCTCGGGAAACTTCAATACGACAAGAAAAGTTAAGATTTGTTGATAATAGTCGTAAATTCGTAATGGTTAACTTTCCATAATCGTCTAGCCCATATTTCATGTTTTACGACGTACAAAATAATTATGTATCAATGTCAGTTCTATTACCGCTCGTAACTATTAATTATTCATATCTGAATATTCTATTAAATTATTAATTTGATTCGGAAATACCTTAACATAACCTTAGAGAAAACAATCTGAATTATTTGAAAATCGTAATATTGATTCGTATCGCATTCTAATTTTCTGATATACAATGCGACTAAACAATTACCATAATAAGGTGCTCGGTGATTAATGATTCTATGTATAAGCACATTTTTATAAATGAACCTTTGGCGAACGAAACCAATTGTTTTCGCGAACAAAACCACGCGCACACAATGATATGTATTGACGGAATAATGAATGTTGTAAACGATCCAACCTACAGAATTGGTTAATTACTATGTGACCGTTACACCAATTTGTCGAAAAGTAATTATTATGATCCAAATTAATATTAATATATACCGGTATACATTGCATATTAAAAGATCGTGGGTGAAATGTTTATTGAATAATTAATAAAATGGGAATACACGTATACGTACATGACTATGAATTGAAGCAAACAGTATTTGTTGGGTAAGTCACTACTATGGTACTTTTCCTCCAACGAAAAGGGTGGATGACTGGTGGCCAGCCGCTAGATCCCGAGGATTGTATTTGGAAGTTGTATTTGTGCTAAGTAAGGAAGAAATATCTATATTGCGATTTAAAAATTGTGACGTCAGAGTGACGCCACACACTTAACAGAGTGCCATCGGCTACTATTGATATTTGATATAAGACGACGAAAAAGAATTGCATTTGAACATTTTAATTCTACGCAAGCAGCATTAAAGTAGTATTATAACACCTTGAGACCAACGAATGCAAGAGGACACATGTCATTTTTAGCCTTCTTAGGCTTTGTTAGCGAGGACTCGCTCCTTTGTACAAACATAATTAAACAAGGACAAAGACAGGCCCGTACTTGTCGCACTTAATGATGTTGTCTTGTTGTGTCATTGTGTTTTTGAAGTCGTGAAAATAATATTTCACTTTTATTTCACGTCGCTCGGACAATTCACAATTGTGATTTATTAAAAATACTTATTATATTTTAACTCCGAAAATTTAAAACAAAATGTAAATTATAAAGACTACGTCCAAATTAAAACTGCTTACAGCTCGTTCACTGATATTTTGAACCTGAACATTTCATGCTAAATTTCGAACAAAAGCCATATTTATTTTCAAGTCTGATAATTAATTATTCTCCAGAAGAACATTCACGAAATACACAAAAATATTTTCAACCCTTGCTGCGTATAAAGCGTTGCCCGAATTCAAATGGCCGGATTCATTCGGGTAAAGCCAGCGTGGTGTAAAGATCGCGGAATAAATAAAATAATATCATATGGTACACCATTTTTCCTGGCCCGCTTTTATATATCCTTATTATACAGACATCCAAAGCTCGGCTAAATGATTTTTTTGGTTGTAATAATATGTTTTCTTTTGGGAAAGGTGATTGATGAGTTATAATATTAGTTACACAGATGTATTTACGTGTTGGTGACATAAAGTAATTTTAACTAGAGGCCATAATGGCCATAATGTAAACTAAAAATGACATTAAACCCGCCAAAGAATTTGAAATTAAAACAACATTCAATCTTAATTTACTTAATTCAAAAGTTTCACCGCAAGACATCACCCGAGCCAAATCGACTGGAACTTAAACATTTAATTTAGTCCTGAAAATAGTTAAAGAGCAAGCCATTAAATGAATTAGCTCGCTAGCAACCGCGGCGTCTGCGCTGAAAGGCTGTTGATAGTCTTGATAATGTTAATTAGTGAGACTGTGAGCAAACAAAGCTTGGTTTCACGGCGAAATGGAACCGAGATAGCACGCCTCATTGCTGCTCTCACGAAAATATATTGCGGCCAGGTGTGATGGATGATGTCAGCGAAATATTAGCTTGTGTGCGAATTTGTTAAGTATGACTGCGTGCGCTAAGAAGCCTTTTTGCTAACATACTGCTTGGGATAAAATGAAAATGGAAGTAAATGTTTGAAATATTGTCATGCGCATAAACGCTACTAATTGTGTCTATAAGAAAAAAAATATAGTATCGCTTCACTTTTTTATCAGTTATCTAATAAAAACCAAAGGAAAATGAAACTCAATATCATGCCCGAAGTCCTCCATTGACGCAATTAATAATGATTAATGTTTAGGCGAACATTATTTTACATTTAAAATGTCGACTTGAGATCCAAATGATATATTTCTCATGAATTACTATTTATTCGTTGTATACTATATAAAAGCCTCACTTGTTTTGTCATCCCATATTCAGTATTAGTGTAGTTCTAGCAATATATTTTGTTAATAATTTAAAATATGTCTAAAGCCTATTCATTTACCAGTTATAACCAGATAATTAAAAGTTTAATCTTATTATGAAAGAATTCATAAATTAAGAAACATTTACCAAGTTAGCGTCACACTTCTTTCGCAGGCCTTTCTCTAACTTTTGAACTTTATCAAAATTTGTAACAAGTTTGGTCTAAACAGCTTTTTGTGATGCTCACATTATTTGAATATTTCTTGTTTATTTTTTGAAGATATTTAAAATAAATTATAAGTTTTATTATTGCATTTTTATATAACGACATTCTATTAAATGTTTTCGTGCGAAAGTTATAATCTTATACGAAAATATATTATATGAATGTTAGGCTCACATAAGTTATAAACATATAAAACATCGTATACATTGGTATGTTTTTTTCCGTAATATATTATTAAATAAGCTAAAACAACTAATGTTTTAGTTTCGTCCTCGAACAAGAAACACTCCCTTAAAACAACATCCTATCCAAATATCAAATTCATATAAAATCCTATAAAACAACTCCCCCACTTTCACTTTTACGATTTCTGTTTTTTGCGAGGTACTTTTTGAAATATTTTTTTCGTAAAACATTTCTAAACGTGCTACAAACTCTTTAAAAATAGACTAGTATTTCAACAACCCGTATTTCAGTTTAAATAATAAAACTAAATCACAGCTTTTGGTACAGCGCAAAAGTATTTTATCGCAGAAATAGAAATTGTTCCCGAAACGATATATTTTAGTAAAACAAGTTAAGCGATACTCTTACTCGCTATTACTTTGTAAGATCGCCAGTACAGGCTCCGAGACAAATTTGCGAGGCTTGATTAATGGCCCGCTTTCCGAGACCGTCAGAAAATTTGCTTCACCGTTTCTCAGTTATACCCACTGGTTCATTTGTGGAATGCAAGCGTACACGTGTATCTCATAACGGACTATTCGCTACCAAATTAAACCTCGGGAAGTTATCGCGGTTGCAGTTGAAGCTTTTATACGTTCATAGCCAATAGTTGCACTTTATTTCATAGGTGTTTAATTTTTGTGTTTGTTATGTTATTCGTATCGGATTGTAATTAAAAATAATTTAGTACAAATGTTTCCCTTTGTGTGTAGTGTTTATTATGATTTCTTTAATATGATCTTGGATTTTGATTTTAAAAGAAGTTTAAAACAAATAAAATTATTTTATCGATGAATGAATGAAAATACTTTATCTATCGCTTATAAGTAGGATATTTTAAAAACATTGCAATACAGAAAACTAAGAGGTTTTAGTCTGTTTTTTTATGAATTAATATAAAGCCCTTTTGTTTAGTTCCATGAAATTGAATCTATATTCTATAACAATGCCATACATATTTAACAACACACATTCGCATCCGATAACTTCAGTATTTATGAATTTTCCATTTTCAGAGTTACGGCTGTCGAGTACGCCCCCGGGCAAAATGAATTGTGAGAATAGGGGAGTAATATGACAGAATTCACCGTATTTCGTGATATAACAGAAGTGATAGGCGTAGATGTATCGAATGAAACACATTGATGCCTAAGGATTTGTTTATTTACGAGGAAATTTATCGCTTCATGCGCTTTCACTATTTGGGTGAAACAGGTGATGGAAATGTAATTTTCTCAATTTCGCTTTAATTCGTTACTTACCTTCTTCCGGGCATAAGGTTTAAAGTTACGAAAACCAAGTTGATTATGTGCTTAGTGTACCTCGAACTGTGTGCAACATTATATTTACATTGTCGCCAATTAAACATAGGGAGTTTTAAAGGGCAGAATTATCTTACAATATGTGCAATCTATTACATTGCCATAGTTACATAGTAGAAGTAGGTAACTAGTGCTAATAAAGAATTAAGTGCACATTATTATCAACGCGTGTAGGTTTATAGTAAACTTTTAAATTAACTTTCGCGAAGTTTATCTTAATCCACCTAGCGCTTCTCAGTTCAAGCGCATAAGGCTCGACGGAACTTATAGTTCTATTATCGTGACCCGACTTTGGTACTACTGGGAATGAGCTTTCGAGCATTACATCTGGAAGTAAAATTTTGAATGAATTTATGCAAACTTGCACAAAACATATTACAAATTGATTTAATATGAACACAAGATTACTATACTACTACTATACTATTACTATATATGAACTATTAAATCCCATGTAAATAAAATATTTGAATACATAAAATTACCTTTTAAAAATAACAATATCTTAACAACTTGTGTCGTATTGCTTGGCCACCTACGTTCTTTACGGCAATGGCATGGCTAATCACATGACGAGATTTGTACCAAATATTGCATCACATGACACGAACAAGGAGGAAATAAACAGAAAAATATACTTTGTTACAATGCCTTTATACATTTGAGCTTCGTTTTTTGTATTATTATAGCTCTATACTGTCAATGTTTTAAAAGAAACACCTCAACTCGATTCCGCACTAATGGCACACTGGTAGAGTGCCAATAAAGTAAAATTTTTTTCTTCTTACATTCGTTTCAACTTCAAAAATCGATGATTTTCAAGTTTGGAAATGTAATCGCGGAAATGTAGCTTTGTCTTCGCAACCAGGTTATTTATAGGAAGAAAGTTTGGATGTTTTGCTTAGCATAAAGTTCTTTGTTGTGGAGTCTGAGCAAAGTAAGATGACTGCAAATTTTGATCACGTCGAGTACAACACTGAACGAGGGAGTCTGGAATTAAAAAAGTTACATTTTACAAAAATATGCTTTCATGTAACTCGCATTATAAAAAATAAAACTTTAACTCCCAGCAACCGCACCTAAACAAATATTAAAACATGTTTATAAATTCAAAATCGTTCTGATGTAAAAGTAAGTGCCCGCATTTTCTTATTTATACGCGACGAATGGAACTGGGTCAAGGTGTTTGACAAATTATTTCATAGCAAAGTCTTTTGGTTGCTCAAATAACACGAAGCCATTTTCTAAGTTGGACTTTTTGCTTCGGTGAATTGTGCTCTTCATCCTCCTTCGGTTTAAATGAACGCGCCTACGCATTACAGATTATATTTGACTTTCAATAAATATATCTTCACTCTACTTAGGAAATGTTGCAAAAAATATTTAATAAATTTTAGTGAATATAACAAGGTCTAGGCTGTGGATCTGGGTGATCTAGTTTAAAATCAATGACAAATAAAAGCCATTAGAATAATTAGTTACCAAGATTTCTGAATATCTCGTATTCTTGCATTCGAAACTAAACAAAGGAAATGATAAACTAAAAGCAGTGTTAAATAGAGTATTTTCAAAGAGGGCCTTTCTTCTCTTTTATTTTTAAATGAAAAGCTCGATTTTCAATATTTATCTTTAGTTTGCCCACGCCTTTGTCTCTCAAATCAGCCTCCTACGATCGGAAGTCTCGTTAGGCCGTGTATTTTCCCTACATAATCAACGTTATATAACCTTTGTATAAATTTTTGTCCACAAATGATATTGCTTTGTTTAATTTAATTTACGTTTGCAACATTCATGTTCTGTGAAATCATAACGGCGTGGTCTCTTAGCTCTTTACGCTATAAATCATTTGGGGATATAAAAATGCTTGTAGCTTTAATGCTAATACTGGAGAGTTTTATGTTTATAGTTTTTTTTAGAGTAAAGAATTGTTTTGTGGGAATTAAATACTTAGCAAATTATTTATTTACGGTAAATAAATGGCAGCCCGCTCTTAAAATTTTGAAAACACTTTGTGCGAGGAAAATGTTACAAAGTTAAAACGATCGCTTTAATAGACATAAAAGTCAAATTACTCTTTTTATTCTCTTAATGTCTTCGTAAATTAAGACAACTTGAATCTTCTCTTAAACAGTTATTAGTGAAAGATCCTCTTACACGTTTCTGGTGCCGCTGTCCGCTATTTTAATGGAATACTACAAATTAAGGACTGCTCCGCCGAAAAGGCAACCCAAATAAATACCGGGAATTTTACTTTACACGTTTATACAAGTTTCACAGAAAATGTGCATTTCATTTCTACATGGCACTTATTAAATTTAAGAATATGTTAACACCAAATTGTCTTTCTATTGACGTTTTACTTCAAAAATTTGTTGAACTGTAAAATATCGACAAGAATAAGTTTTTTACGTGATTTTCGTATTTCCTAAAACATATAGGTATGGTTTTTCTTTTAAATATATTTCAAAATTGCATTGTCTTAATTAAAGGAAACCTTGGTTATGATATTTTATTGATATAACCTTTATATAACCATGTTATACCATAAATGATATATCCGTAAAACCGTGGTGTTAAATAATGCGGAGCGCCATACATTTCTTCTTTTTGTTTGTCTTTTTTTTTAATAAATAAGGAAAAAAAATACCATTATGTGCACGAAACCCAGGCAAGTGCAGTTTCTAATCATGTTATCATGTTCGAGTTAGGGAACAAATAAGCATTCAATATGTGCATATATTATTCGCAGTACCACTTTAGCACAGAACTAATCTATTGCGATTCCTTGAATACTCAAGCGGGCTTGTGTAATAGTTTGTGTAGTATTCGGTTTGCAGAATAATGTAATTTGGATTAGGAAACTACTTGCTTCTATTGCAATAGCAGATCCTTGTGTATAATTTTCGGATAATTTGAAAAACTTGTATCCCAATGAAGACATAGCTCTGTAGCTTATCCGCATTTGATTTAGTACTTTAATGTTAAACCTATGTTTGTAATCATGTAGTATTTTGTCATGTATCCCCCTAAATACTCCAAAATATAATATTTGTTGAGTAAGCAATATTTCAGCTGTTTAATAGGCCCTAGTGTAAACAGGAAATAGACATCGAAACGTCTCCTTGCCGACTCACAGTCATTTCCTTCCAAAGATTGCCACTTCATCACTAAATGTTATCAAATGAGACCGCTTTACGACTCTTTTTCTTGTTAATGTTTAATTTTATTATACTGGGAAGGCTGAATTCGTTTTGAGTCTAATATGCCCAATTTTATGCCCCTTTTTTGTCTGACAATTAACAGCACAAATTAACAAAAGTTTAATATATGTTGAGTAGGTTGACTTTCCTTTACACTTACATTAATTTAGATAACAGAAATGTTTAAAATTGTTTAGAACCGGAATGTTGTTAAGGAAAGTCGGGATTTAAATATTGAAATCGATATTAAATAAACTATCATTTGCTAAAGTAGTAGTAAGAATATAGATGTCGTTATGTGTTTTAATTTTAATCTTTCAATGTTTTAATCATTCAAGGGTTTTAGTTCTATAGAGTATCTATAAGATTCCTTTAAAAATCAATCATCATTTAACCAAAGTTAGTTTCAGAGGAAGATTCTTAAACTAAAACTAAATTTAACATGTACGGATATGAGAATGATTATAAGAGAAACAAAAATATAATGTATTTATATACTTAAGGGATGGTTTCGTAAATTATCTGAAATCAACTATTACGAAGCTGTATCGCTTAACATATTGAACACAGCTGACGCAGCAATATCACGCAATATGCCAACAGATCGATGTTATTAAACATCATTTATTAAACATTAAGTATTATGCACTCACCGCAAAACGACCGATATTCGAACTAATCCCCATGTTACATAGATTATTATATCGGCTCATCTGGTTATTTGTTCTGCCTTATTACAATCGAACGTAATATGCCTATGATTTATACAGAATTTGTGAGCAATTGGCCCCAGCCGGTAAGATGAAGTAAACGTATGTACGGAGATTAGATGCAACTAAAAGCTCTATTGGGATTCCGTTTCTAATCTAAAGATAAATGGGAACTTTAAGTGGAGTGTGGTAAATTATTACGAGTGCAATTTAGAATGAATATATTTAAAGGGTTTGAGTTCTTTTGCCGCCATCGCTTGGAACAGACATAAAATTCATTTACCGAAAAGCACGGCTAAAAATAATAAATTTAGATTGGAACTTAGTTTGTATGTTATGGGAGATCTTATAAAATAGACATTTAACAATTTATGACATTCTATTCACCCCTCCTTCAAACGGAATGAGCCGAGAGCCCTCAGCCTCACAAAGCAGGAATGTTCAACTATAACAACGAAATTGCATTTTGCATTTAATTTTGAACGAAAAGCGTTAGGATTTGCGAGTGCTAGTTGTCGTCAGTTGATTGCATTATAATTGCTTTCCCTTTTAATCTGTTTCCACTCGATGCTGCCATTGTTTGTGCACCCGTCTGTTCGTTCTTTGTTTCGAGACAGCGAATTCTTTGAACGGTGTGTTCAATCGAACGATAATTTCGTAGGTTGTCCCCTATGCGATCACTGCACACTTTTATTTCGCTTGTAAATTGTATCTGAAATTTCAAAAGCATCCGATAAATTGTTATTATTGCGAGATATCTCAATTTAGCTTCGTCATACGTCAGGCGCTAGTTACCGCAAAACAGGAAGGTTTCGTAGAAGGTGCGTGCATAGTGTTTTACATGCATCATCATTATTTAGTATCATTACGAACTATAGCGTAATTTTTAACACGTGTACTATGTCACATTTAAGCGAGGAAAATGCATTCTTAACGAACTTCATGATGCGAGAAACACATTGTACCGCAGAGCTTGAAGGATTCAAAACAAAATTAAACAATAAATTTTTAGCCTTGAAAAGTATCATTGACGTTAAAAATTACAGCAATCAAAATAATTTCGAACATTTAGAAAAACGCCCAAATATAGGCAATGGTAAGAACTGAACACTGACTTACCAAAGCCTCACAACCAATCGCATGAAATAAATCAAGGTGAGGATGTAACTCAACGACCTTCGTCACGCATACGGTATTGCAGAGCCCGGAGGGTTGGAAGCAAAATAGAACAGGAACAGTTCAACACAAAATTTTGAATTTATAAATAGTACAAATTAAATGGAAAGAACAATTAATTGACTCACAAAGACTCGACAAATCGCATTAAATAAATGATCGTGAAGAAGTAACTCAAACGAGCTTCGTCATGCGTCAGACACACGGTACCGCAAAAGCTCGAAGGGTTCGAAGCAAGATAGAACGAGTACGGTCAATGTTATCTCTCTCCCATTTACCATTCCATTTATTTTCTCTATCGATTCCAACGCTTTTAATTAACTCGTGCGTTTTTTAATGTGTATACGCTCGTGATTGAATTTGTAAAGCAAATTAATTTTGTTTTGAATTTAAAACCTTTATCAACATTTGTCGTTTGTTTGTATAAACAACTCTGTGGATATGTACGCTTGTAAAATAGTCATTTCGCTTTAATTAAATGTTATTTACTAGAAAAGCGGTTTTCATTTGAATTTATCGAAAATATTAAATGATATTGTAATTTAAATAGTGTACGATGATAATCATGATAATTAAAAAAAAGACGTTCAAATTTTTATAATATATTATACTGTTCTTACCTTATGTGACTACATTCAGAAAAAAAGTAGTCATAAGAACGCCATTTGTGCTCTTTGTACTTTTATCAAACTGTGTACTTTGTACTTTTTATCTATGGTAAATAACAGGGGATACAATAAAGTGTATTTCAAAATATATAAAATATGTGATTTAAGTTCGTATACAAGTTTGACGTATTCAAATAAAATTATATTTTTGGTGTGTATTTCCCTCATCTCAATTCTAGAGAATGTTAGCAATACCGTAGCAGTGCTTTACCAATCATTGTTAAATAATTCAAAACCATTATCGAAACACGTACATATTCTTATATTCCGCATATCTCGTAGTATTTCGTAGCTACGTCTACATCGTAGCACGTCCGTAGGCCAGACACATATAATATAACACGTTTGTAATAGTAACGTTATGAGGCCTGCATTCCGCGCGTAACAGTGGGAGCTGAGGTTGTGAGTGAATTTGAATATTGCATTCCGCTAAATGCTATTATTATTACTCGAGGAAGTTGTAGCGTTGTAGGCGGTTTCTTTTGAATATTTTATTTCTGTATACATTGAATGCGTATTATTATTATGGTAATCATTTTATTGTGAACATTTTTAGGAGACGAGACTTTCATAGTCGCCACTCTGGAATTTAACATTATTTAGGTCATCATGGGTTTCGCCTTGTTGGTTCTGTAGTTAGTGTGTCAAGTGTTATAATATAGATGTCCTAGGTTGGGTCCTCGAGGGAGAAGTTGGGTAATAAAAAAGCCTTCAATATCAATTAAGTCACAATATGTTAATTAGTGACCCGTTAGTTAAATTGTGTTTAGTTATTCTATCAAAATACTATTTTTAACTTTTGTATGTCTCACTGAAATCGACGGAAGGCTAAAATCTGAAAGCACTCAGCATCTCCAATTTTCCGAACAAGTGCATTTAACATCAGTCTATAGAAGCGTAAAGATCTCTGTGAGAGTTCTTGAAGCATCTGCGTCACTTCTGGTCCTCAATACACTTTACGAAACTTTTCCTGAATTGCAACAATTTATTCTTTGAGGATATTTTTCGGACTTATATATTAAAAATGTAATTTTCAACTAACTATCTTCTTATTTTGAAACAAAATTTGTATACTGAATAAAAAATGTATTGTAAATATGAAGGACTTTTTTGTTGGTATGCATAGAACTTATTGCATGTAACAAGTGCGAATGTTCTTTGATAAAATATTATTTTCTGCAATATTTTAGAGAATGTAAAAATGACGTGAATTAGCCCCCTGGCATGTTACACGTGAACGCTTAACACCGGGTGACCCGCAGCCTCGTTTCATACATTTTTCAGTCTATTTGTATAATACCTAGTGTCGATTTGTTAACTTTTCACTGCATGCTATTCATTTCTATTGTTTGACAAATAGTCTGCGTGTATCAAACAAACTATGTACATTCACATTTTACTCTTCCAGTATTTTCTGGTAAAGCGATAACGTTCGTAAAGCCAACGTATTAAGGTACCATTTTGAATGTCACAACGTTAAATTAGGCGGCAGGTGTACACGCCGTGTTTATTGCTCGTATATTTCTATGTCCATTGCTTTACTAGGCTGAAACGCTTTCGCAAATTGTGAATCTATTTCTTCACATTAAATTCGATATTGTCGAAATTTAATTAAAATTCGGCACCAAGTTGCAATTGGGAAAATAAATTTAAAGAATTGTAGTTCACAATTGAATAATAAATTACCAGCGCTAACAGAACTAGGCAATAACTTAGCAACCCCTAGGTTACCGTTGGTTTCCCAAAATACAATATAGACGCGTCTTCGTGGATGAAATTATCTATATCTACCTCTCATTAGGACTATATGTATGTTTTTAATATCTTTTTAAGTGAATCAATATAAAATAAGTGATTAAAGATTTAAAACACGTTTTTATCGTAACATTTAACATAATTTAAGAACTTAAGCTGAACTGTTTCGGTTACACTACATGTAATCACAATTGTTATAAGCCCGTTTTAGAGACTCTACTCTGTCATTAACCATCTCATTTCCTAACTCTTCTACATAATTCAAAACGATTGTGACACTTCTAGCGTTAAGAGTTGGCGGTATTATATAAAAGATTTTAAATCTCGAAATACTCCCGTTATACCAAATTTTCCATTATGTTTAAACTGCTGAAAAAGAAAAAGGCGTTTGTTTCACGTACTTCTTTTCAATTAACGACGAAATTTATTTTGAATTGCGCCAAGTAATCCTCGCAAAGTGTAAAAGGCGGAAAGCGATTGGCTTCGTTACACAAAGGGAGTATCTTCGCAGCCGACACGCATTTGTAGACCATATAATTAAGAGGGCTCCAGCGAGCGCTCCGGATCAAAATTACAAAGGTGCGAGGAACGCGCATTACGGATGAGACGCGGGATCCTACATGCGGTGATTACAAATGAGACGGGATAAAGTTCTGTCCACATATACCACTGTACCAACTACTTTAGGTGTGGAAAGAGTGGTGTCCATTTTCAACAATTTCTTAATTCCAAAGTTTCTTGTGATTCAAAAGACGTAGACAACTAAAATTTTGCATTGAAATATTGAATAAAATAAGATGACTAATAAAACGTTTTCTGCCTTTCTATATTCCATTTTTGATCAGGAAATATTTTTATTGTAATTGCACGCAACCAATACAAAAATTTTAGCCCACCGCTAAGAAACAAAGAAATTAAGCTTTGAGAAGAAATGTTATATCTGCATTAATTACACACGTCACAATTACTTTTCTTTCAAAAACATTACGGATGCGATCATACTGTAAATATAGTAGATATGTTGGGTGAACGTGGCCTTAAGGAAACTCCATGAATATTTCACACATGCTCACGCCACTAACTTTTGTGAGCTTCGATCGTGTTTGCGTCATTTGCATTCAATTTGTTCTAATAATTATGCTTGAACTTTCTCAATGTGTTCGTGGCTTCACTCCAAAAGAAATATAGGTATGTCATCTATATCTTTTGAAGATTAAAGACGAACTATACGCAAACCTTTTATACTGACAAAGTTTCAGGATTATTGACAGATTTTAAATCTTTATCTAAAATAATAGGATTTAACATGCATATTTACATGTATTTTTGTAAACGGTTAATCATAAGACAACTTGTATAATTGAAATGTTTCCTTGTGACTCAATATAAATGTTTTGTTTCAGGTAAAAACTTTTCTGCTTCGATATATAAAGTATTCAAAGTAAGTAATAAACTTTAGTTATCACATCGAAGTACTAACTTCCACTAGTTCACGTTTGGAAATTGGAAATAACGAATGTTTTTTTTTTTTTACCAAATAACTGCAAAACAAACAGTTCTAAAATATTCATTGTAAAAATAAATCTTTAACTCCCGCAAATCGCTTTTAGTTACGTAAACTGGATTCAATACTACAGTTTTGTTGTTCGTGGTTCAATCATGGAAAAAGGGATTCAGTTAAGCTTTCGAAAAATCGGATTTTAGATCTATTATGCACTGTAGAATTTTATTTTTATTGGGTAATAAAAATAGGTTTTAAGCTTATCAGGTTCCAAACAATTAAGTTCTTTAAAACAATTTCGAACACTATCAGTCATTTAGGTTATTTTTATCGGAAAACTGTATTGTTTGACACAACCATACGTGTTAATTTATTACTGGGAAGTGTTATTTTTACGTTCGATAGGTCTTTACATTTTCAGCTTCTAAGTATTATCCCAATTTATTTTACAGCATTGAATAAATGTAAACATACCGCGGTCTTAAAATTATTGTTGTCTCCAGCAATAAAAAGAAGCCACAAACTGTTTCTTTACGGTGCTCATCTACACTGAAGTTGTAAAGATGAAGGATATTAGTAATCTGACATTTACACGTAAATTCAATGAATAAAAGAATGTCTGTGTCTTCTTCTTCAACTGGGAGAATAAATTATTACTAATATGAAAAAGTCAGTATGTAAAACTTTATAGTCGCAAAAATATAATCCGTCTGAAATCATTATACTCTGGTGACGTAATTAGAAATTCAACATTAGAATGAGGCAAAAATAAAAGCTGCGATAAGTTCTAAATACTTAATAATTGTTTTACCGACATTCGATAAACCTGACTGACAACTTTACATAGGATATAATAATTGTTCAGCAGCACCGTTCATCCCTTAATTCACTTGTATACCCGACTGCGCCAGAAGGATAGAAATGTTTTTCGAGTGTATGTTTCTATGTCAATTTCTTTAGCCGCCCCGCAGCGCAAACGGCTGGGCGGATTTTGACAAGTGAGGTGTTGTTACGTTGTGTAAGATACGTTAAAAATTTTTAATACGACGCCGGAAAATGAAAAAAAGGAGGGGAAAAAATATTTGGTATTCTTCCTAGATAACGCAGACGGGTTTTTAAAGAAAACTATCAATTAAGCTTGTTCCATAAAATAACCTATTATTCACAACTGTTACATGAGTTATTAGTAACATAAACTTTATTAGTACATTTTTAATATTTATTGTTTGCAAAGAAATAATAGAGAATGTAAGACCGAACAATAACAAACTAGATTAAATTTAAAACTATTGACACTGCGACAAAAGTTTTAGACATTTCCATTCGTTTACGGAAAACATTTTTCGTGATCTTTTTGCCTTTTCACTTGTTACAAGTTGAATAAGACTAGTGTCTCTTAACTTTTTCAATTATTTCAAAGCTCTTTTGAAAAATGTGTTATATTTACATAGCTTCACCGTGTAGTACCTACAGTGCTTGCATTGCTCTCTGTTGTGATTCTTAATTGAGTCCAAGCAAAATTGGACCGTGCTTTGCTTTCGTTACCATAGAACAAGTAACAATATTAGAAAAATACCTAAACGAAGTATAACTCCGTGGTGGACTTTTTGAGCTAAGACATATCAAATTCAGTTCTGTACATATCTTTAATGTTTATAACGAAAAACTATTTTTTTATTATATTATTAAACTTACAATAACAATTAACAATTTAAATTACAGTTCGTAATAGTCGTCGTTTAGAGAAGTATGCACAAATGCGCGAAATAACCAAACGCCGCTAACGTTATCATTTATGGATGCCCGACAACATTCACTCCAACGGTGCCTTTAAAGGAACTAGCTTTCGAATGAGTTCAGGAATGTATTTGAAATGTCGAAGTACACTTGCCTTTTGTTTTAACGTCGTACTCGATTCGACCGCATTCGGTGGAATGTACTCTTTACGTTTTCATGTAGCCTGCCGCGTTCTTGCATTAAATATGCACGAATTTTATCAAGAGATTTCTTTTTGTAATCTTGAAAAGCTCTGAATACGCAACGATATATTTAAGAGGTTCAACTTAGCTTTTTCATTACTATTCCAGGTCGAAAGAAAAGCGTCATTCTGAGATTTTTCCAGTCTGTTGCTTTGCGCGTTTATTTGCATAACTTGTAAAGTAATTCATGTTTTATTAGAAACTATATTAAATGCGAACTCTAAACTAGACTTTACCCACATGGTGTATTTTTCTTATTATTTATATTTTTATAATAATATGTTTTATTTTATAGTAATTATTCGTTAAACTAATGAAATAATCGAATTATATATTCAAGTAATCGAAACTTCCCAGCTTGGCTTCGTGTCCGTATTTTATTCCACCGCATTGAGTTGAATGCACTCTTTACGGGCGAGCCGCACTTGAAAATTAAATATGGACGAATATTATCAGAATCCTTATAAAACCGCATGAGTGCTAGTGTTTTTCCAGTTTTCATTTCGCAAATAATGCACCCAAAAATTCTACAATTATGTTTTGAAAGTAAAATGAAATAAAAAGCAAATGAAGTATTTTTCAAAACGTATTAAAATTCGCAACTCAACAAACTCGCGTAGCGGGACCTTCATTAGGATTCACGTTACAAATGATGACCTTCTTTAATTTAAACAAAACGTTGACATTTTTGCTCAGTTTAAAACAAACGCGAACGTGACTTAATTTATTCATTACATGGTACACATAATTCTCTTGATTCTGTATTAAGGGTTAGCGCCATAAATAGCGGTAAGAGACAAAATGTTTGCTCGGGTCAGCTTTGCCCGACTAATAGTGCCGTTCCTGAGTCTGAATAAATAATTTGCTGTGTCGAGCTTAATGCTTCGGATAGCCGTGCTCTGCATAAGATTCCTTGAGGTCGGAACAGATTGCCTTACCTTAAAAATACAATGTTGCATTAAATAACGTGGCTTCCAGGATTTCCTGCCAATGTACAGACATTTATTTTAATAAAGTTCATTTAAAATTTAGGCAACATTAAAAAAAAAGTTAGGGAAAAGATATAAAATAATGTTTATATATAAAAAAATCCATGTACAATGTTGCTCCGTCTCCTGAGCTGGGAAATGTATTAAATAATTCTGTTGCAGACCAGCTTTTGGAAATAATGTATCAAAGTTTATTGAAATAAATTTAAATAAATTTATGAATAATATTAAAATGATTGTTGAATGGTACGGTTATTTTTTCAACACAGTATTAAAATTCTCAAAATATATTCGAAGTTCGTTCTTTAATTGACAATAACCTGATAATGAAGTTACAGCAAGTTAATGACTTGAAGTTTTTAAGTGCACAAAGTTACGTCTCGGCGTTCGGCTTGCATCTTAAAACTCGCAACTATGAATATAATGAAAATAAACTGCAAAGACTAATAGCGACTTTAGAACACTTATATTGTTGCAACGCAGAATGCTCCCATTGTGTATAATAAAACATTTCATTATGAATTGTAACCTTTTTAACATTTTTAATACCACAGTTTTATTGAAATATGTGTGTTTTACGCTTGTCTCATCCAACCTTTTTAGTACTTAACCTTGATCCATTGAAACAACGTTTGTTAACTTTGTTATAAATATGGAGATATTTACTTTACATTGGATTAAATACACTGCTTTTAATCGTGCTTCGTTGTAAAGAATTTACGTCTAGGGAAGAGAAATATTAATGAAAGAATAGACTCTTTTAATCTGCTCTATTTTTAAAATGCTTTTATAAAAGCATTAACGTGCATTTATCAAGATATAAAATACATCTATTTTAAGCCTCAGGTATCTAATAATAATATTCAACCAACTTGTATGATTCTAGGCTAGTCGTTAGCAGTGGAAAGTTACGAGGAAGATGATTCAGATACTGTAGTGAGGTAAAAAAAACCTTTATTTTCATATGATATCAATCATTGAATTAATATTTTTATCATATCATACTGACTATTTATCTACGTAGCTCTATAGACAAAAGATTAAAAAAAAAACAAAATCGATAATTGAACGTAAAATATATCTCCACCCCATACTCCATTAAGGGAAACGAGACTTCACTTTTTAATAAAACCACGAAAGCCCGGAAACAGTAGCTCCAGTTTATTGTTTTAGAAATGACTCTGATCTTAAGGAAGTCTCTTTTGATACATTTTCGTAAAATACGATAATTTCCGTACTTGAGATGTTAATTCGATAAAGATACGTTTTCGCGTATCCTTGAGGTTCATGCCGTATACATAAATCGGAGCAAGCACCTAAATCTCCCAAGCCAGCTTTATTAATGCTATTAAGACGTAATAAATTACTCTGTAAAATTATCATTTTAGGTACACTTATCCCTCTTAAAATATTTATATTTTATTCTGTTTATGTATTGTAATTTTTCTCACTTAGAATTTTTTTACTTCGTTGAAAGTACTTTTTAAAGGACTGGGCAGGTAAATAATAATGATTTTAGCACAAGTAAGCAATAAATTTAAGGTTTAGCTGTGTTTTATAGTATAATATAAAAAAGAACGGAGATTTTAATTTGAATTTTGCGTTGATAACTTTTCCAAACTATTTGAACGGAGATGGGGTTGGCTTTAAAACTATTGTCCAAAATAGAGTCAAATAAAAAAGGACGATCAAACAATGGCGTCGCTGACGAGAATGGAATGTAGCATGTTTTTAATAAATCCAGCGTTAAGTTCTGTATAAAACATCAAACTGAACGGTACAGCCTTTGTCGATCTACTACAAATAAATAATGAAAACGAGGACAGAGTTCATTTCCTCACTCGGCAGACTCGTTACCTGCGTGAAAAGTTCCATCCAACATAACCTGATCTCTGATACATTCCGAGCATAATCATTTTCATCGTTTTTGCTTTGCATTGAATAGTTTGAAGGTTCAAGCCCGGTCGGTCGATAAATATTCGTGGTCTACGCACGTGTGATTTATTTAATACGTTACTGTTTTTATTTATGTAGAGAAAACCGACGTTCGGTCCATTACCTTTCGCCGTTTTCTCGCGCGTGTAAAATATTTACAAGCGAGCCCTGCCTTTGTTTTAGCGCACATTATAGAATAACGCGTGGTTCAATGTTAGGATGTGCTCGCGAAATTGATAAATGGTCTTTATCCAACGTATAAGCTTTAATTGAAATTAAGTATGGTTGTAATGGTATGTTATACAGTTGTATATTGTGATCGGCATAATAAAGGCTCTGTTTTTTATTATTCAAGCAGTTCACAGTTAAATGTCAGGTGATCTATTTAAAGATTGAAAATGTTATGTATTAAGTGAATTTAAATATTGCTATGTTAATCCTTACTGATGTTCTAAATGCAAAAGAAACTGAACCTACTTGAATGACATTTTGTTCAAATATTGTTTGAAATTCGAGAAGCAACATAAGGTATTTTTAATCCCGGAAATCCCACGGTTACAGGAAATATACACGGATGAAACCTTGGGTCACAGTTAGTACGGAATAAAGATTCCAACTTATTAAAATATCTATATGAATATGTATTTTATATAACAAAATGAATGTAAAAGTTACAGTAGGCGCATTTGTAAAGGGAAGAACATTGTTTGCCACGACCGTGTTACAAGGCAAGGCGGATGTAAGTAGACGCTGACCTATGATGGCTTTTTAAGAGAATGTGGAACGTGCAAATATGTCAACATATCGCTACTACGAGCTACCGAGTCACTACGTAACTATGTAACTTGTGACTTACACCCACATAACATATTTTGTATAAGCGTCATTTTAAATGTTTAGGGCAAAATAAGGTATTTAATATAATTTCATATCGTAATGAAAATCACTATTACACGATAGACAATAGTAAGTATCTTCACCAGATCTTATAAACCTCTATAACAGTCTTGTAGTACTCCAAATACCCAAATTTAAAACCCATCTGCTACAGAAAGATACAGTTATAAATACATGTGGCGCAACAAGAAAATTTGTATCGCCTACGACCATTTATAGTTATCTTAGTTTATTTAGCCTGCTGTGTTTTGTCATAGATAGTATAAGAGTTATATTTATTTAAATATATGTAGCTATATAGAAAACTTAAAACAGTATGTACGGATTGTAAATATTTACCAGATTTATTAATTTAACTCAAAATATATTTAGCTTTAGTTAATTTCATACACACCTTTATGAATTGCACATTACGCGTATCCAATTACCTATTTCTCGAATGCTAAAATTAATGAATAATTTTTTTAATGTATCGCAAATTCGAGCTAACGCATTTCAATTTCATGAAAATACAAGCGGATAAATTCATAACACCAGTTAATACGAGCCCGATCAACACAATCATAAGTCTAGTGATTTAATTATAAATCAAATGCCGGCAACTCGTGGATTATTGAAATAAATCGTTGCACCAACTGGCTTGCTGGAAACGCCACTTAACCCATACAAAACGAAACGAACAAAACTTTTTGCACAAACACTGATGGATTTCAATCAATGCGAAACTGGTCTTTGTTAATTTGTTCAATAAATTCAGTTAGATAGAGAATAGAACATGCGCGTTGAGTTGTAATGTTGTTCAGTGAACATTTTTAACGACTTCTAACATGATTCCGTAAACCAAGGAATTGGAAGGAATGCGATGCATATTAACTATTTCTTATAATTGGAGCCAAGCATACTTTTATGTTTTTGAGTGCACTGAAATAAAGGGAAGATATTATAATTTCATGCTTGATTTATCGAAAGTAGAAATAAAAGTGAACTTCTTGTAGAAAATGTAATATTATTCCTTTTATATCTTTTGTATATATTATTCCGATAATATTTATTTATTAATATAGTGTAGAATGAGATACTTGCCGAAATCAATTTTGTGACTTCGATGCCTTAAGTATAATGTTATGTTGAAATGACCATAACTTAAACCATCTTAGCGCTTTTTTGCTTAAACTATGAAACGTACACATGCAAATGTATCCGTAGTAACTGTTGTACAAGTAGTAAATGTCGTTAATATAAAGAAGCTTTTACGAAGCTAGGTCCCAATAATAACAGAGGAATCTCCGAAACTTCAATCTTGTAATGTAAATAGCTTACAGCTTAATCACGAATAAAATCGCGTATCACAGTAAACATCAATCACGGGATTTCAATCTGTAAATAAAAATATTTTTCCATTTTCCCAATCGGGCTGCCCAACGTATAATTACGCCAATAAAAAATCTGAATCTGGGAACGATTTATTCTCTTCGAGTTGTGAGCTTTGTAAACCTAAATGGAAAAATCGACGACGCGAATGACTTGCCCGGCGGATCTATTTATATTAAGGCGGATATTTAATTTCTTTTAGTTTGTACTCCATTTCCTCGAACGATGAACATGTCGTTTCAATTTGTTTCGGACAACTGATTTATCTTCGATTAACTATAACTTTATATTTCTTCTTCCTCCAAATAGAAGAGAATTCATTTTGAGATATTTATTAACTCCTTTGCGAGATAATAGGAGTTAATAAATATCTCAAAAGTGAAAGTAATAAATATCCTACATTTTACGATTATGACCTAAATATCTCGCACCCAGTTAATAACACCAGACCATTAGTCACAAAACTTAAACTAAACCAACATTCAATAGCATTGTATTCCGAAAGCTATCGTTTTCCAATACATAAACTATAACTTTAGCGCACCACGCCTACATCATTGAAACCTTTTGTTCTGTAATTTGTTTTACTCAGATTTCGCCGAAACTTAATTTGGAAGCCGAACTTGAAATGGAATTCTTTCTGACGTCGACAAGTTCAGTTAGGAAACCGCTGTTAAAGTGTTCCCAAACAAGCCGACGGCGAACTTTTCTTATTGATTATGTTTCCCCACTAAACTTATCAGGATTGTCTATCCTCCAGCTAATAAATGTTTTTAGTGATGTCATTACCAATGACTCCTGTAGTGTTTCAATATTTATGGTAAATACCAGAACATTCATGTCTTTGAACCCAGGAAAACGTACAAACAAATCAAAAACGCGAGCCAGTGCCAGCTTTTAGTCCAAGTAGTCGAAATAATGAAATTCTTCACTGCGATCCACTCTGCAGGCAAAAAGGTACCTTGGCGTCTTGCCACTTCCATCAGTTTTAGACAGCTTGTAAGTCTGAAGGAGTAAGAATTAACAACAAATCTAGTTACGAAATCTTGCTCTATGTATTTTTGAAGTTACTAAGCAAATAATTCATCTTACTGAAACTTTATAACTAATTAGATAGGACGCAATAGAATTCCTCGAATCTGCGTTATTCCGAGTATAATTCATGTTAATAATTAAAATAGAAAACCGACGGTGCGGATATTAGAGCTGACATCTGTCTGACACTTATTCTAATGAAACATCTCGTTTTATTACGGTTTGGAAGCAACAGCGAATTGCTGAAATGGACGTTGATTGATATTCCTCTGTCACGTTAGCCCGCTAAAATTAGAAAGATCCAATCAAAGAGAGTTATTGAGATCTTGTTCAAGAAATATTAATATTTTGTAATAAATTGGCTTGATAAAGAAATCTATACATTTTTATTTGATACAGCCAATCTAGACTATCTAGATTTGTTTTTATAGTAAAAATCCCTTTCTAGATAAAGTCATTGCATAAATTACAATAATCTACATTAAGTTACAGTAATACATAACATTTGATTCGTCCATTCGGCGAACAGAGACCACACAAAACCACTTAGATAAATACGCTAAACTCGTGAATACTTCACATACTCAAAGTGCACACAAGTCACTATCACAAATTACACCACCATGGTGTGTGGTTTAAATTTTGGCATCATTCTACAAAAGCAATTCCCTGCAGACGCACTGCGGAAAACTAGCGGAAAGCCTAAAACGACTAGTAATGAGTGCAGCGCTGAAAGGCGAAATTAAAACAGTTTCATTTGTTCTAAATATAATTTCTATGAAACTTATTATGAGTATTGTGTGCTTTTATTAGATTTGTAAAGATTTTTAAGCTATTGTGTCTTAATGGATATTAGCTGTAGTCATTACACTAGTAGGTCTTCCTTTTTAGTTTTTTTAATTATTGCACGTTGTGATTTTCCTTGATTTATACGCAAGTTTTCACACTACTGATTTATTACCATTTGTATCAAAACTTAACATAATTAAGAAAAAAAAAGATCTGCGTGGTAATTTATTTTGCTGCGTGCATAGCGCTCGTATCTATACATATAATAAAATCGTAGACTAGCCGTGTCTGTACATTTAATATTTTCAAGAAAAAATTAGTGTTTCGTGTTTCATTTATGATTCTAAACTCAAAACAATGATTTTTAGAATTTTTGTCTGTTTGTCTGTTTGTCGGTTTGCCTGTTTGTCTGTTTGTCTGTTTGTCTGTTTGTCTGTTTGTCTGTTTGTCGGGCGTTTGTACGCAGTGAACTTCGAAACGGATTAATCGATTTAAATACGGTTTTCGATTATATATTATGGCTAGCCCCCCGGAGGTTTTAGTCTTTGTTTCATCCAAATCGGTTAACAAATAAAAAAGATATGAGGGTTCAAAGTGATCCATCAAAACATATCATCAATGCGCATTGATATTTGCGTAGGTATATTAAATTTAATATCTTAAGTGTTATTTAAAGCACTTTTTATTGATAAATGTAGCCTTCTCTTGATCTCGAAAGTAGATTACGATCATGGCGCCAATCACAACAAAGACTAACCAACATGCAGAAGATATTATTTGCGTCCATAAGCAAATATGTGTTAAATCCATGGAAACATCAACTCTTTTATTCTGAGAGTACACGACAGATTTTCAAAATGTCAATATTTTTCAAAAAATTTAAGTACAATTATTAGAATTATATGAAAGTGAACAGTGACACTTTTGTTATATTTAATATAGGATATACTTCGAACTTAAACCTTTTACGAGATATATTTTTACAAACGTACGTTTCTAAATCTTAAAAAATGTCATACCACCTCTACTTCGAAAATCCACAAAGTACAGAAATTTGTAGTCCACGCGGGCGAAGCCGCGCGAAAGCTAGTTTAATATAAAGCGATATATTATAAATGTGACAAAAAATTTCAGCATATTTTAAAATTAACACTATACAAAAACATGAACATAAAAACTTAATAACCTAGTTATATAAATCTTAATTTATTAAACTCATAATGAAAAATAATGATCCTTTAATTGAATATTTTAAATGACCAGCGCTCCTTTACAGTAATGTCACACGCGTATAATAAACACATAAAAATTATTTCTATATTTAGTCTCAGTAGGGTAAGATTAATTTCATGGCCTAATTATCATATTAAAGTGTGACTTTGACCTTCCCCTATTATATAGAAACGCTTAAGCCAAGTGCCATTTCAGCAGTGTCGTAAAATAGAACGTACATAAATTTGCTTTAAAAAGGCTTAAGAATCAATAACACGAGCACTCTTGGGCTGAGCGATAGCCTCCCTCTGAGATGAATGAAGGTAGCTTATTGAAAAACGATATATAAGAAAAATTGCACAAATCCATGCTTCCGACGTAATAATTTGCGAAGTTTGTACGGGGTAAATCATATAGCTATGTTTTTAAGAAAATTCCGCATGGTCATCACTTTTTTAGTTTTTCCGAAGTTTTAAATTATAACATACAATTGCGGAGCATCAGGCAAAACTTCATGCCAATTTTTAATAATTTTTTATGCACATAATATACACGTTATATTAACAATCAGTCAAACAGCATATAACTAGACATATAATACGTTTATATACTACTACTTCCAAATAGAGATCACTCATAAAAAAATTGCTAAAATCAACTATGTCAGCGTCACCTTATTTATTCGAAGCAAGCTCCACTCCCCTACAAAATAAATCTTTAATTAATTAAAACAAACATGTTTGCACGAAACCTTAATTTAGTGTAGACATAGACCGTATTGCGACTACTAGAATATTTAACCTTTGCCCAGTTTAATATTTATCGAGCAATTCAATTTCTTTATTCCCACGATACATCATCAATTGTGCAAAACGGTTTGTCAGATTGGATTTAAGGTTAACTTACCATGCAGACCAACGGACATCCCTTGTGATTACCCTTATTTATTTCTGAAAACCTTTTGCCTGACAACTTAAACATCTTAGAGATATTATATTGAATTATTTTTTACAACAAATAATCTTTTTAAAAATTTACTCTGAAATATGCAATTACTGAAATGAATACCGATTCCAATAAAATGGTAAAGTATCTGATATTTGAAATTCTTCCTTCAATACTCATATATGGAATTCGAAAAGGCCTTTAACCATATTTATTACCAAAACGTGTTCTTTATGGTGGGTACGTGGAAAAAAGGAAGACGTGTTTTCATAACAAACAAAATTGATTTTTATGTTTAGGCAGATTTGTGTTCGGTAGAGAGTGCTTATACATATTTTTGGGTCTGTTTGAATGATAATAAAGGTTTCGTGTTTAATCGTTTGTTTTAAAACGGATGAATGTGTAGGTCCATAGAGGGTATAAGTGTACACAGTTAGTACCAAAATTGCAACAGTTAGGAACGTAGAACAAATAGGTTTCACCGGACCTCACGTTAAGTAAAGTGCTCCGATTCAGTTGCTGTCTTATTACTTCCTGCCCAGACTTCTTTATTAAATCCCGAAGCTCACGAAAAATTGGCGCAAGTTTTACTACACTTCGCGATGATTTGTGGTATGAAGAGTTGCAATATATTTCACTAAATTATGAATGAACTGAATCCCTGGTTGCGTATAACATTTTCGAATGTATTACTTACTACGTGTATGAATTTTTCTTCAATGTAGTTTATTGTGATGAATTGTTAAATACACTCTTATACGCATAGATAAAAAATTTGTATAAAATGAGAAATAATTATAATGAGTCAACGATAATATTGGCCTTAATATGTATTCTAGTAATTATAGAAAGATACAGCTTAATACACCGACACTCCTCAAAGAATCTGACGTCAATATTATTACTTCGATATAAAAAAGTAATATTTCCTGGAAGACCGTCAAAAGGAAAACTATTGACAGAAGTGACGTGGGCCTGACAGTCATTCCGCTAATATTAGATTTATTATGAAAACGTGTTTTATTTCGCGATACAGATTTCTTAATGTATCATTTATGATTGGAGACTTTTATTTGTAGTCGGATGGAGTATAAAAACATTTATTTTTTCAGCATGCTTACTAAATATGTGACTAAAAATTTGTTTTACACGTTGGAAAGATATTTGTACGTTGAATAATATTTAACTTCACAATAAGTATTGTTCTATTTTGTAATTAAAAAATTGTGCTTTCATCAAACATCGCAAAAAAGTAGCTTTAACTGCTGATATATCGTCTCTCTTAAAATTTCTAAAGCTGATAAACGACTTTGTTCTTCCTGAATGATTACCTGACGATGCATAATAATGAAGTCGTGCCCTGTACACCCAGATTAGAGGTTTACCAACGGATGATGATGGGAAGTAATTACTTTAGCCGTAACGGACCAAGCGAGAATCTCGTTTAAAATTACCTCGAATTAAGGTACACCGTTTCAAGCTAAAACTAAGCAGTTTCAAGCACATTTTGTTTCGGCAATTGTTTCAAAACTAATCGTCATTTTCTAATTGCCCTCCCAAAATTACTTAAGCCGCTCTCGTCGAGGCCAAGAACCTTACATTTATTACGTTTTTAATTGGTTTCCGGGAAATTTATTACGACTCATTTCGCACGCTCTTGTGTTGCTTGTAAGGACGTACTCCTCGGAATGAAGAAGTGACCCAAGAAAGTTAATTACAGGTTTTGTCACATTAACCTTTGAGCTATTAATATGTTTCCTTGAACAAAATACTCTTAACGGACTTAATTTATATGGGATTATTTCGCTGTATATAAAACAATATTATACACTATCCTATAATTGTATAATATATAATAGAGTGTCTGTGCCTTAAACCGTCAAGGTAAATTATCTAATTTACCCAAACAACTCGACCAATTTAAAATATCATCAGACTTTAAAAAAATACAGTACATGTTACTAGTTATAAAAGTTTTGAAACAATTTCCTATTTTATTCATAAAATTTCTTGAAATCAATATAAAGAAAAGTTGCAAGTAATATAAAGTCAAAACGCGTACTGCTCGTTTCCTTCACAAATTCGCATACAACACCACTAAAGCATATTATATATTGACCGTGCCGGGATTCGATTAAACCTTACCCTTGTCAACAAAGTTTTAAGATGTAATAAATCGATACCGAACGAGCGCCGCTCCCGGTTTCTCAAGATTAATAAAAGTTTTACCTCGACTTTTAATAAATATCGATACGAACACGTCTCGATTGTTAAGGCGTAATTACTCATTTCTCTTTTTATTGCTCCGTTTTATTGCTACGGAAAACTGAGCTTTATTACAGCTGCATTGCACTGAATCGATTGATTTTATCTGATATTGGTGTTGGGCTTATCGACAACTATTGCGGATTATTTATGATTTTCCTTAGACGTTAAAATCTTTTCTTGGCAAAAGTACTGCTTATATGATTTTGTTTTATAGCTTATTTACTGCCGTATTAAACGTTAGTACTTAGTAAAATGTTTGTTTTTGTAACATTTTAACTAGTCACGCAATTGGAAGCTGCTTTAAGCTGAAGTAGATTTGTCAACAATATTAATATTATTTAACGTAACAATATCAATACGTCATCTTGTTTGCAACATGTGTTGCGTCTGTAATTTCTATTGATTACTATTAATGGTGTTCGATTAAACGTAACCCTTGTCAACGAAATTTACACTGATATTAGTTAATGCTAGGTTAAAAGAAAGAACTTTGCTAACAATAGACATTTTTTCTCAATAATTAAAAATATATATATTGCATTGTACTATCTTCTTTAATAGTGAATTCACAGTAATGTTCATTCTAATAAAAGTGTACTGTGCACAATATTAGCTTTTGGATTAGTGGAGCAACAAGGTATGACGGGACATTTTATTGTCCACACGGTTGTGATTACCTGCATTGTACATATCGATACTGTTTATTGGCAATCGAATGTGTAATAAAATGTTTCAATTGAGAAAATTGTCAGTTTCCTATTTTATAAGTTACCTTGCTGTTCTTTAGAAATTCTGGTTCACTGAAACGATTAACCTTAACAATGACAACGGCAACTTCACAATAAAATAATTTATTTATACTAATTACTTTACTGTACCTTGTATACAAAGTTGCCAGTATAACTAAGTAATAAGGACTTTAAGGCATTCATTATTACCGCTCTTCAGAACCTAACCTGAGCGAACACAACGTAACAGGAGACACTAGAAACTTCCCGAAGAATAATTATAGTAACACATTCGCCATTGTGTTTATCGGCATACCTCCACGACCCTGACGTAATCAAGTCACGGAACTTTCACCTGCTTTTACGACGCAGTTTAATAGTAACCTACCATCCGGGCGTAAAAACTTTTAATGGATTGCAAATTCTATTATAAAGTTAACGTTATAACTTCACGTGCCGTCTGTTGTTACTTTTTTATAATCATTCCATAAAAATGAACGGACGCTTTAAATCTATGTTCTTTTGAATTATACCGATGTTACTTGTTTAGTTACTGAGTTATCTCAAAACTAGTTACGCGCCGCGGATTCACACGAGCTTGCATTACTTATTTATTTTTTATATTATATCTAAAACTCGTGTTAGTGAAGGATTTTATGGCATAATAATTCTTAAGTCGTTTCGAAGCCTAATCCAATGTAATCTGTGTATGACATGGTTTATAAGTTAGATTATGATTTAGAAATGTGCACGGATATTGTTTCATTTTCTCAAATAAATAATCTCAATATAAACTTTTAATTGCTGTATATTTCCGATGCCGGAACAAGCGCAAATGTTTGTGTTATACTTGTTATTATTTGCAGTAAAATTATACGGTGGAGAGATGGAACAAATTTAATTTACTTATATAATATTTTATTTGTATATGAATTGGAAACGTTTGTTAGTATATAAGAAACAGAGTAATAAATACAATTAAAATATTCGTTACATACGCACATTATTCACAAAATACTAACAAGACGCAAGCAATAACAGACTAACTAATAAAGTAGATTATAATTTCCTGATTTAGGCCAAAAACTAAAAGAAATGATAAAATACGCTGATAAAGTTCCATATCGGTACAAATTTTCCTTAATCCTTATTATTAAAACCAAATGATGCTTCACCAAACTTGCTTTGAGGTAACGTGAAAAAGATCGATTTCGCGTGACAACAAAATTGTTTCAAAGCTCCAATAAATCTATTCCAAAATGGTATTCAGGGAGCACTCTCATCAAAACTTTTGCTTCCCCGGCGTCAATGCCGTATCTTGCTTGAAAGTGTCGAGAATGCTACCTCATTTTCAATATAAATGGACGATTTCGTAATACAATCGTAAAATTCGGTAGTTTTATTAAGCTCGGTTGAGAATAAAATCCCGTTTTATGGATAGATTTTGATAGTAAAATTTTGCTATTATATAAATGCGAAAGTTTGAATTTGAATGTTTATAACCCAATCTCGACAATGCTTGGCGAAATTTCAAAACTATATTCATAACTGGAATAAACACATAACCTTTTAAAGTATCCTTTGCATTAATTACGTTGCCTAAGTGGAAAGTGAAAGTAAGAAATAAATATCGGAAATAAGTTTTATTTTAACCTAAAAGAAAATTTCTCCTCAAGTTGAACACATTGTCACTCGAAGCTCGTGTCCACTTATTCGTGAACATCAATTGAATTTCCTTGCCATTCGAAAGAACTGGATACGACTGGGGACTTCCAACTTTATTTTGTTTTAATGCTTTGTAAGAGGTATCCTTTGTCCGTGTAAATGTGAGAAGCACTTGATAGAACAAAAGAATGGAAAAACTGTTCGTTGTAGTTTTTATATCTACGTTTCACATACATATTATGTCGTATTCACGACTGGTCTACTTAAGCTGTACAGATAATTCGCGATACACATCTAAATCACATTTTAAAAAAAGATTTATTATTTCATATACCAATTTTCTATTATTCGACTTCATAGGACCAAAAATTATATAGAGTCTTCTATGAGATATCTTCTTGTAATTACTTGTAACTGATTACATTTCATAGAACGGACTAACTGCTTACTGTTTTCATACTGATAATGTTGTTATTTATGTATGTACTATCAAATTAAATCGCAGCAAATCCACCCGAGTTGTGATCAACGAAATCAAGCTAAACATTATTGAGTTACTTCTCAAGGGTCTCGACATAGATGCAGTAATTATAGGCCGGCCACAAGTTTAGCCGTTGACCCGTTGTTATGCAAATGTCAGTGCTAAGGTCGATCGATGGCTTTTCCGCTTTGCTTGTCTTTCATAAAATATACATTTTTGATGACCTACCAGTGTATAATGAATGAATACTAAATATAAATAAAGTTAACATATTTTTCATTGCCATCTTCTGATACACTAAACGTATGCTTTTAATTTATGCACATTCAGCGAGAGCGAAATTACTATCAGCTTTTTTAAAATAAAAACTAATTTATACGAGGCTATTTCTACATTAAAAAATATGTGTATGACCTAGCAAGTGCTAAATGACATTGAAAAAATGAACGTTAAAATGTAAGTTTCATTATTATCTTTGTGCTAGAATATCTATAGTCCATATGATTAAATAATTCTGATATTTATGTTATTTAAACCTAGGAAATAGATTACAGAATATAATTTCTTGGTATATTAAACTAAAACACGCTTACACAACGCGGCAAGATTCATCTAAGATTTAAGATTTTCAATAAATAAGCGGAGTAACTCCGCGACGACGCGTCACATGCAAGAGGTATTTTATTTAAATTTGCTCGGGGTATTTGCACCACAAAATATCGCGCACGGGCGAGCCATAAAACCTCTTCGCTATTCGGTAAATGGTCCAGATAAGAAGCGAAGTCTGTTGCACTCCAACGTTTAACGCTTCACGACTCTCTTAATTATTATTAAGCTGAATATTGAGATTCCATTTTAGATGTCGCTCCGTAGTAAGATCGCTATCGTTTTGTCTTCTTTCAGATTAAATTAGGGTGATCTCAAATTATGTTGGGACTCCTTATCTCCTGTAGGGATTTACGGAAATTGCTTATTAATTTTTCGATATTCCTGAAGATTTTGAAGCTTTTAATTAACTTTTTTTACTCTAAATTATTCTTATTATTTAGAGTATGAATGAAATGAATTGATAATTTGTGTATATAAATCATAAATGATGTTTTGCATTAATTTTAACGATGGCGTGACATGAATATTTTTTTTATTATTTGAACTTTGTGAATGCTCTAATAACCATACATCAGCCATACTCAATCGTTTCATCTATGAAGTAAAAGCAAAAGGGTATGTCCATAAACAATTGTCACTTACATAAAAGGAGCGTTTAGCCGGCATATTCGCGATGTACGTAAATCATTGAGTCTATCGCCGGTCCGATTTATTTCACGACCCCAATATCGCTCGGACCCCCTTCAGTGTATTATGTCGTGTGTGAGAGGCGTGCGGTTCTAATGTAGGGTACAATAACTTAAGATCGTCCCATTCAATTTCCTCTGATATTGTCTGCGCGTTCAAATAGTTTGAAATGTGCTAACGTCGGATATGGGTGTGTTAATGGACATGCGCTGGTTTCGGTTTATTTGGAACCTCAGTAATACGTTTTTACATTAACTTGATAAAAGTTGGTTTCCTAATATAAGTTTCCTTTGTCATATTACTTAGAATTACTGTAAGGGCTCCCAAGATAGAGGTTGTTAGTTTGGGGCCAACTGGTACTGCGCACTAGATCCTTTTGTTTTATTGAGTTAATAAAAATATCTCCTTTTAAATGTAACCATTTTATTTTAAAATAAACATTGTTATTATTTTATAGCAATAATTTTCATTAAAAAATATATATTTATTAAAACATGAATAATAATAATCATTTGCCTGAAATTGCAATATTGGCCTTTGTGTAAACAATCTAATTAAAGTTTGCCCTGGACTAATTTTCTCGGAAATAACAAGTTTAGCGAAACTCCTACACAAGCGGTCTTCATGGAATATTAAATCCATGAACCTGAAGGTAATTTTTAAGCTCATTATCTTTGTTTTCCTAGAAATTTATGCCCGGCAAAAATAATATGACGATCGAAATAAACGATTAGGTGTATGGATCGCGCTGTAAATTTTATATTATGTCGAGCTTATATGCTAATATATTCTACATTGTCAAGCAACAAAGGCCGAAGATTAATAAAACATCGCTTCTTTGTTCGCTGCCGAAGATAAGTCTAATACTAGACAGGAATTTCGATATTACCTCTTTCACGTCATGATGAAACCTAAGTCTCTATTGAGCTGATGATAGACGCTATGATCCTTTGTACGTATTATTTGATATAATCCAGCTGCCTCTCCCATAATAGAATTCAATATTATTCATTGAAAATGTTATTAGTTTCTATACGCCTCCAGCTTTGTATAAACAAAGAGTTATCGTACTAAAATGTTTCATTATTTTAGCTAGAAGTGTACTAATGAAGGATTAGTTAATCCATCATCTCTCGAAAGGGAATTATTTATGATAAGCCTTTCGTACTAAATGAGATCTAATCAGTGTTATGAACGCGAAAATAACTCTCTTATTATATTTTTGAGAGAAATCTTTTTGATAAACAAATTTGTGATAGTAGGGTTGATGGTCACGGGCAGAAGAAAGAATGCTTGGATGAACTAATCTCTTACCATTCCTTTTTTTTCCTCTACAAATATTACTGAACCTACTCTAAACACTCGATATCTATGTCTGAAGTTAATAATAGACTGGTAAGACAGTGTGAGAATGTCTCTATACAACTAAATTAATGAGATTTAAAACGTGGATGTATGGATGTTTCTTAATCTATTGTACAAAATGTTGGATGTAGCTCGCAGGCGTTTTATAGACTATTTAGGTTACTGAATAGGGTATATATATTAGAATTGTTAATTTGTAAATACAATAATATTTACACTTAACAATAAATTAAGTTTTAATAATAAGCAAGTAATAAATAGATACAAACTACATTTATAACTTTCATCAATTGTGTTCATTTGTTAAATTCGTTCATAGTTTTTTCATAATGTTCCGATATACCATAGAAAAATCATATATGAAAATGTAAAGAAAATGTACTTTTGCATGGTGCATAAAAATAATCTTTGAATAGAATTTACCTGCATTTACAGTAAAGCTAGAAGATAACGCCCAGAAATGCGTGGCAACTGGCAATTGTGTAAACGTGACCAGGACAACACACACGTTACCCGGATGCAGCATTGGAGTGCGATTTTACTACACTCTAGACTACCGTAAAATCATTTTAATATGGTGTATCTACAAAGATTTTTCTCTGATCACCTCTTGCTAGAAATTTTTAACACCTAGCTGCTTTTTGTAAATCCAGACACTCAGATTTTGACTAGTTAATGCATCTTTACAAATGGGTCAATACCTTTTCCAGGCTGAATATCTTTCATTCATAATCGTCATAATCTCTGTGAATAATTACACGAACAATGCGACTCTTTTACGATGGTAAGCGACATGCACTTTATACGGCGATGAAAACGATTGTCTTCCTGTGTTATAATTTATATCGTTGTCACATACAATATATGCAAAAGCCATGAATATTTTTTTGGAAAAATAAAAAGCCAAATTAACGATAAATTAAAACTTATAATATCCCACTTAATGCATTTTCAGCGTAGCAATTTGGCGTCATTATATCAAGTGTCTCATCAATCATTGTCGAACTTTATTCCGCTAAAGGTTTCTACGAGTCGTTTTATTTTTCTTTACTTAATATCGAGAACGTTGCCTGAAGATAAGTCTTTCATCTTAGCGTGTATACATAAGGCGCCTGAATAACTCAGGCTTCTTGAATATTAACATGTTAGTTATTTTAATACAGAATATACAAAGTATATTTTAATATAAAGCCATTCCTTCGAGACAGAAAAAATATTATGAAATTTAAGCGTATTGGTTTTAGAGTGCTATAAATTATGAAGCATTTTATCCGATATTCGAATATTGTCACGGATAATATACGACTTTAAAATGAACAACAATAGCTTCATATGCAAAAAAAACACGTATGTCACCTCATTCATCGTAATTTTTTATTTAATTTAGATATTGTGCTCTACTAAAAAGAAATATTCTGTTTTACTGTTCTGACACCTACTTCGCACGAGGTAGGTAGGCAACTACATTTTTACCGTCTAATATTTTGCGAATATATCGAAAATATCTTGCATAAAAGTGCCTGTAGAAATTCCCGTGACGTGCCGGATACCCGTCGATCACGTTGGCGCGATTGACGAAGGTATTCCGCAGCCTAAAGTATTTTAATATATTTGTATCTATGAATGCTTCTGTGCAAGATGAAAGAGACGATTCGCATTATTAGGCCGTTAACGATTAGCTAACTGACCTAAGAGACGTTTTAGGTTAAGATTAAATAAGCATAGAAGAAGAGTGTCTAGAGATTCATTTTCATTTGCCAATATATTTTATCCACGTGGTTTCTCTCCCGTAGCATAATGTTATATATTCATTGCAATCAAAAAAGTTTTCCTCTTTTATAATATTAGTGTAGATATAATAGGACTACGATTTTTGTCAATCTTATAATGACAGTTTGATGCAAAAACAAAAATGTAAAGTTAAATCCAAAGGATGATACAACTACCAAGCTTTTTTCGAATAGTTGTGGTACAGATACAACCTATTCAGTGAGAAGGGTGAATGAGCATAATTTTATTGTTTAGGACTCGTTCATAAATATTTCATCCCTCTGCATACTTTTATCTTATATCTATTTTTATAAAGTTTCATTACCATCGCCTCTTATCTCGTAAATAAATCATCACTTATATAAGTATGTCAGCGCTAATTAAGCTCAGATCACAAATAAGGTTTTATTTTACATGTGTGCTTACAGTTTTACCTCATCTACATTACTTTTAATAATTACTACTTTTATGAGTAAAGAAATAGAGAGTTCAATTTCGGTCGCTAAGACTATTATTATTAATAAGACGAAATTGGTTAAAATGTAGGTAACGAAACGTAATTGTATTATCAGAGCACAATATTGAAAGCCCAACAAAGGGCATCGAACAAAATAATGAAGGCATTGTGATTGGCCCACGAGAAGCAATCTACTGAACTGCAGTGCAGCGTGAAGATAGCCGGGAAGGACATGTAACAATGCCCCCGGACACTCCCTCGCGTTGTATTTAAGCTAACTGATGGACGCTGGACAAGCGGTTTAATTAGCCCTTTGGCTACGGAAGAATGTTGTCATTGTTTGCTATTGTTGGTGTCATTAATGTACAGGAATATAAATGTTAATGAGAAATATGTTCTAGTAGTCTGTTTTGTATTAATAATTTAAATATTATGTGTTGGAAATACTTCAATAGTTATCATTACATAGTATAAAACAAAGTCGCTTTCTCTGTCGCTATGTCCCTTTGTATGTTTAAATCTTTAAAACTACGCAACGGATTATGATGCGGTTTTTTAAAAAGATAAAGTGATTCAAGAGGAAGGTTTAAATGTATGATAACGTCCATTAAATAGTAGGAAATTCTGATATTTTTGAGGTTTCTAATGTAATGTCGTTAATTATCAATTTTTTCCGGTTACATTGCAAACGCAGGTTGAACCCTACGAGATTTATCAAAATAATGTACTTATTTTTATATATAACGTTCACAGCTTTTCTGTAGTGTATTTAGTATCAGCATTGCACCCGTGCGAAGCGGGGCCGGGTCGCTAGTCTGAAATAATTGTACAAGGATTCGCAAATTGTTCGTAAGCTGTCAAAACAGAGTTTGACTGTAGCCCAGCTGTAGTACTTTAACTTCTTATCTATACGAAAGTTGTATATATTAAAACAAAGTTTTATCATTGGAATACAACCAAAAACCACAATTGCAACGGTTGTAAGTGTTTGCCAGCAGACAAATCCTCTTAATTATACTAACGGATCTAAAATTCAGTTCGGTTTTTGCTGTGTGCTTCGTGGTAATTTAGCTTCTTCTGTTTATTTTAAGAGCCCTTAATGAGTCTACTATATCAACATCGCAAGATAGGCTTTAAGAGTATAACGTTCCAAATATACTTCTTTTCAGTCGTATAGTAAATTTTATAAATAGTAAAAGTTGTCACAAAGTCAAGCTCGACCTCTACTGATGTGTGTCATATGATTAGGTATCTCAAATAAAAATCATATGAATATAATGTACTTTTTCAAGTTGTGTATAGTGAATAAGGTTTTAATTACCTGTCTAAAATATATTTATTCATATTTTAATCTCAGAGCTCTTCTTGTTACGAAAATAATGTCAATGAAAAAACATGAAGAAAATTCCAGGACTTGACGGTTTTTGTGAAAAAATAATATATATTAATTGTTCTAGAATTAATACAAATTAACAGCAAAAACAAGGTCGTTTAGGTTATTCTTTATCCTTATACACTTAAATACAGATAAGGTCTTGAGAAGGGTAACATATTCTTAACAAAGTTTTGAATGTTAACATCAAAGGTCACGACACGAATAAACTTACGTCGTTATTTGTGAACAAATGTTCAAATAAACAGACTTTATATGAAATGTTATTTGAAGAAACGGTCCGGAATACCTTCATGTAATTTGCATATAACTATCCTTCAGGATTATTCGCGGCCCAAACATAACAATAACTAATAAAACCACAACGGCGCTTAAACGCAAACCTTATTACTTATTTACACCCAAGTCTCCGTCTTGGAGTTACAAATTAAATGTAACCTTAATGACAAACAACCGCGTCGTCAAACGTATTCCTCGGGCTCGGTACGCGGCGCTACATTTATGAATGAGACTTCAGAACTTGTGTATTTACGTAAGCCCACGTACAGAATCTAGTCTCGCTGAACTTGATAACCTTAATGAACTACTAGAACGTCTGAATTGCGCCTCCGTTTGCCTTTATTTCATTCCTCCCAGCTTACAGTTGTACTCTATTTGCGGTAAGCAAAGCGTATTATAAAGCAGATTAATTTAACGTGTAATATGCCTACATATTCTTATTATATTATAAGAAGCTGGTACGTGAGGAAAAACTTTTTGTAAATAAATAACAGGAGTAAATATGAATATAATTTTGCTGAACGTGTTTGCACTAAAAGTCTCCATTACAATTAAATGTGATAAGGAGATTATTTTGTCATTATACAAAATATTAAAGAAAGGCTGATTAAAACTATCAGATATTTTTGATAAAAAATGTCTTAACCATACTAAAAGCAAACTAAAGACAAATCTTTCTATACCATATCATCGATTATTGATAAGTCGTATTATATTATATTTCATACATAATAATAAAATGTAAAAATAATATTTATATCTTTGCCACTTTCACACCGAAACTTAATTCTTCCTCTTCCTACAAGCCCTTCCGGGACCCTCAATCATTTAACGTTAGTAAAACGTCTTCGTTGTTGATCCTTTTTTTTTGGTGTGTTTTTAGTGCTATTAACCTACTTGTCTATGGCAGTAACCATATTTTTAAAAATGTACCTAAGGTACTATAATAAAACCTTTGTCCATAGAATATTCAAGCTTAAATATCATCGCAAAGTACACACATTATAAAGTCGTACCAGTTAAAATTAGCGAAGCCAAGTCAAACAATCTGGCAACGCGGTTAGTTCGAAACTAAGTCGAGGAATTAAAGCACCATAATTAATCCTTTTGTCCTCCTGAACTTCACAGATTCAGACGTTGACTAAAAGTCTCCATTCGCTGGAGTGTGATGATTATTCATGATTCGGAAAGTTCGTCCGCTTTGAATTGGACTTAGTCACTAGTTTGGAGATATCCTAACGGGTGAACTATTGATAAACTATCTACTTAATTACACGTGGTTCAAATGCTTTGAAATATATCGCTCAAGTAATTAATACGAAGGTGTTCAGTTAACGAGAACTGACGCACTGTTTTAATTAATTTGTTAGACACGAATGGACTAGCTGTAATGTTGTAATTATATTAAACTAGCTGAGCTCCCTGGTTTCACATATCTTCTGTAACCGTATGATCTTCGGGATAAAAGGTATCCTATGTCCCTTCTCGGGTTGCAAACAATCTGTAAAAATTTCATCCAAATAAGCCCAGCATTTTCGGAGCCTATTCAATTCAAACAAACGAACAAAAAATCAAATCTTTACTCTTTGTAATATTAATATAGATAGTTGAAGATGGGTACTTTAGGATTCAATAATGTGGAAAGCATAGACATAATAACATCATAAATTAATTTTTTCGCGTAAATCAATACTACTTTTACGTTACATATTGTTATATATATTTAGATATAGATGACACCGAATCAATCTATAATTATATTAGAGGAATAAATAAAAATATCGCTTACTTGCATTGCTATTATTTATATATCATGTTGCTATTTGCAATGATACAAAATGATATCA